>JAQQSK010016461.1:0-10436 GCA_028658325.1 Potorous gilbertii | reverse complement strand
TGGCCTTAGACCATGGGGTATCTATTTCAGATATTTGGGATACAGAGGCTTTGACTCCTATGTCTTTACCTGATGGTAAGCAGATCTCTTTGTTGTCATCAGAGAGGAATGGCGGAATCATCTTCTCAAGAATATAACCTTCTATGGTCTTAGTTTTTTTCCCTTTTCTGCGCATTTTCCCAGCCAGTTACTTGACTTCTGAGAGTCCTCTCCAGCCCTGCCTAGATCTGCCCAGCTAGTACTTTGGGTCTGAGATTCAAATGCTGCTCCCCAGCCTCAGGGCTTTTGGTGGCAGGCCTGACTGTTATTCAATGGGAGCTTATCTGTTGGTTTTCAGGTGGGGGCAGGGCCGCCTCTCAGGCTCAGTTCCCTCAGGGGGTTTATGCTGAGATCTTTTGTAATGGAGCTGCTGTGGAGCTCCTGCCTGCTCCTGGAGCCTCTGGCCGAGCTGCCTCTGCCTCTCCCCTAGCCACCACCTCCCGAGGGTGTCCGAGTCCCGGCGATACCCCGCTCCCCTCTCAGCCTGTCTCTCGCACTGACCTGTGCATCTGTGGGTGGAGGGACCTTCGCAGCTGCTGGAGATTCTGGTCCCTGAAGCCTGCTTGGGTCTGCTTGCTCCTCTCAGTGCCGTGTGGCCAGGGCAGGGGGTGGGGAGGGCTCCGCAGGGCAGGGCTCCGCTCCCATCTGGGGTACCTTTGCGGTCGGTATTTCAGGGCTCTCTGCAATGGAAATCTCCTTCACTGTTTTGCTGTGCGGCTTCCACTGTTCCAGAATTGGTCAGGAGTTCTTTTTACAGGAAATTTATGGGCTGTGGATTCGGGGGTAGCAAATGTGAGTCTTTCTACTCCGCCATCTTGGCTCCGCCCCCCCTTGTATGATTTCTTCTGGCCACCATGTGATCGTCTGCCCCGTGCAAGTTCTCCACCAAAGAGTGTTTTTGGCAAGTGTACATTTTGCATTTGAACAGCGTGACCACGTCATTAGAGTTGCATTCTCTGAATCATAGTTTGAATACTTGGCAATTCAGCTCGAGCAAGGACTTCAGTGTCTGGTAGCTTATCCTGCTAGGTGATCTGTAGAACCTTTTTAAGACAGTTCAAATGGAAGCCATTCAGTTTCTTGGCATGATGCTTGTAGACTGTTCATGTCTCACAAGCATGTAACAACGAGGTCTACGTTCTGTAGACTTTCAATTGGGTCATCAGTCTAATATCTCCTCTCTCCCAAAACTTTTTTCAGAGTCTGCCAAACACTCAGCTAGCTCTGGCAATGCGTGCATCAACATCATTGTCAATGTGTACATCCCAAGAAAGTACACTACCAAGGTAAGCGAACTTATTCACAGCAATCAAAACTGCTCCATTTGTTTTAACTGATGTTTCCCTGTATGGATGATGTGGTGGTGACTGATGGAGCACTTGTTGTGTTTTTTTGGTGTTAATTATTAATCCAAAATTGGCACAGGCAGAAGAGGCTGGATGGATAATTTGTTGCATCTCAGTTTGAGGCACTGTGTTAAGTGGACAATTATCTGCAAACAGAAAATCAGGCACTAACGTTCCCTACACTTTTGTCTAGGCTTGTAGCCTTTTCAAATTGAAGAACTTACGATCAGTATGGTAGTTGATCTTGATGCCATGTTCAACCTCATTGAAAACATTTGTCAACATGGTTATAAACATCATGATAAAAAGCATGGGAACAAACACATAGCCCTGTTTCACTCCATTAGTGACTGGGAAGACACTAGAGCTTTGTCTATTACCCAGAACCTGGGCAAATATGCCATCATGAAATTGATGTACAATATTGATGAACTTCTCTAGGCAACTAAATTTTGGCATAATTTTCCATAAGCCCTCACGACTAACTCTGTCAAAGATCTTGGTCAAATCTACAAACATTGTGTACAGAACTGTGTCCTGCTCCAGGCATTTCTCCTGAAATTGTGCAGCAAACACCGTATCAACAGTTTCTCAGCCAATTCTGAAGCCACACTGGCTCTCAGGTATATGCCCATCTACCAGGTGAAAGATCAGCCTATTAAGGAGGTCTGTAGCAAGAATTTTACCAGCAATGACTAAGAGAGAGATTGCCCTGTGATTGTCACAGGACAATCTGTTCAATTTGCCCTATAAGGTAAAGATGGACAATGGAGACATTATTGAACTCCTGGGGATAACCTCCTCTTGCCATATAACCTGAAAATTTCAGTCAACTTTTGTATGAGCAATGATCCCCCTACCTTGTAGATTTCAGCTGGAATAGACTCAGCACCAGGTGCTTTGCCACGTGAAAGGAGCCTAATGGCCCTCAAAACCTCTTCTTCAGTTTGAAGTTCAGCTAAGAAGGGATGGACTTCAACCTGAGTTAAATGGTCAGTAACCTCAGCATTGATTGATGATGATCTCTTGAGAAAACTATGGAAGTGTTTAGCCCATCTCTCTAGGGTCATGTCCTTATCACTAATCAATGTGGCTGCATTACCACTGAGTAGTTGTGATGCACTATAGATTTTTGGTCCATAAGTACCGTAAGTATGATTCCTTTAAGGGAATCATAAAAGTTTTTTGGATTGTTACTATCAGTATAAAACTGAATTATCATCTGCCTTCTTACTGAGCCAGAAATCTTGCATCTCTCTAAGCTTTGTTTGCACTTTACTTTTGTTGGAATTAAATACTGCCTTCTTAGAAGAGGATCAACTATCCTGCTGGTAAATCCAATGGAGTGATCCTTTTTCACTTAGACCTTCTGAATTTCCTCATCATTTTTATCAAACCAGCCTGGGTTTTTGCAAGTGTTCTGACACAGATTAGCAAATGCAGAGCTGTACACCAAATCTCTGAGAGCTGCCCACTCCTTTTCTACTCCACTGTGGCCAACTCTGTGTTGGTTCCACTTTCCCTCCAAGTCAGCCACAAACTGCTCACTCTCACAGAATAGCTCTAATTTGTTGACATTAACTCTTCTGGTAGTCATTTTGCCTTGGAGGTGGCGCTTTTGATGCACGCAAATATGTAGGCTGGAAAGGGTAAGTCTATGATCAGTGCAACACTGTGAACCACACCTTGCCTTTGTCACTGTCACATCTTGTCTGTCTCTTCTGCTTACAATTACATAATCTATTAGATGTCAGTGTTTGCTGCGAGGCTCCATCCATGAAATTTTAAAGCATTTAGGTAAATGGAAAACAGTGTTGATGATGAGGTCATGTGATGGTCAAGTCTTCAACAAGAAATTGCCATTGCTGTTGCTGTTTCCAACTCCATTCCTCTCTAGGACTTACTGCCATATCTCTGCAGTAATAGCAGTTTGCAGATTTCTCAACCCACAAACCTCAAAGACAGCTTCAAAGATCAGTAAGAAACTCTTTCACCTGGGTGAGAGAGGAGTGCCGTCTGGCCCCAGGCCTGGTCTCAGGGTGGCAGGAGTCATTATAGCAGCAGTGTTTACTTTAGAATCCCTCTCCCTAAAGACATTGGAGGAATCTTGCAGTTGATGTGGGTCTCACTTCTGAGTGGTGGATGTGGGATGAGGAAGAATGCTGGCACTGGCTTGGTGGAGCTGGTGGTGAACATGGAAAAGGAATCCTAGTCACAGATTCAGGGCAGAAAAAAGTACTTGTGCTTGTTTACAGATCCAGAGCACAGGCCAGGAGAGGAGCACACTCCTCTCCCTTGATTTTGCCTGCCATTTTAGAGGAACAGAAAACTTACAGGTCCCTAGAGTATACCCTCCACTTGACAAAGGACTCAAAAGTCAGGTAACTGGCTGGCAGAATGTCCCCCAAAATGGGAAAAAATACTATAAAAGTTTACTTTTCTGCATGGAGAAGAAACTCCCTAATCTGCCTAGGTGAGGAGTTGGCTGACAGAGGTCACAGTGATTGATGGGTATGTCATCCCCACTCCAATTGTGCCCCAAGGGATAATCAAGAACTGATTTTTTCCTTTTCTCTTCCCCAAGGGCACTCTCCATTTATCTAGTAGGCCTTCACCTTTCACTTTAAGTACCCCTCTCTGGAACACTCACCAATATGACCCCTATTTTGATTATGCTTGTATTCTGGGCTTCATTTTCTTGGATATATCTGGACCTTATTCCATGAAATTCTAACAAAATTACAGCATTAAGGTCTATATTAGGGGGGTATGTATACTTCCTACATGGGGCTGCTAATTGTTTCCTACTAGGCCCTTCCTCTTCTACTCGCTCTGGCTGTTCCTCCTGTTCTGCTTTGACCCTCTTACTGTGATCCTCTATGCTATGGTGGACTTTGCTCCTGACATCCTAGGGGATCCCTTCCATACTTACGATTATAACACTTGCCTCGATGTGGCCCAATCCTGTTCCCTGGAAGTTTGAGCACACTCTTGAAAAACTCCAGGAATCCTCTCTGCACACCCAGAAGCATGGGTATCGCACTTCATATGCAGAGGATAACCTTCATACGCAGATTTGTTAGTGTTCCAATTTATTTAGCAGATAAGCAGTTTCATGTCAACCTAACCTCATACAGTGAAGAACTGCTTGAAGGTCAGTCATCCTGACCTCTTAGTACCTTAACACATATACCTGATATGGAAGGGAGTCCTTGGGAATATTTGGGACCCCAGCCGAAATCTTTTATGCTATGTGTCCTTTTAAATCACATTTGAGACCTACAAGGGATCTCTGGGATCATTCTGGTTGCTCAGAAAAATCTTATGTGAAGTCAACATAGAACATGAAGCAATCTTAACTAATCTAACTGTTGCTATCCAAGAACTAGCCAAAAACACAGCTTTCTGATTTCTGGACACGTAGGACTCCTTAAACTTCATTGCTAATATTGTAACGGACCACCAGATAACTCTCTACTACCACCTTCCCTCCTAAGAAGGAGTCTGTACTCTTGATAATATATCATGCTGTGTACATTAATAACTCATAGAAAGTTAAGACCTGAGTTGCAAACATACTCAAAAAGGCTCAATGGAAGAAAAAAGTTTCTCTCCTCTGGATGAGGGGACAGTTCTTAGGGTCCATGGACTCTATCATTCCTTTTCTCCTACACCCTTTTTGATTAATTCTTTCTCTTGAACTTTGGGCCCTGCCTGCTTAATATGCTAATGAGATTTATGCCTTTTAGACTACCTGAAGTCTATTTGCAGATGGTCATGCCCTGCCCTTGATGTTCTTGAGTTGTTTGCTTCTCTACAACCTGGACTGAATGCACACTGCATTCCACACTCCGTGCTGATGACCATTTCTTAAACTATTCTAGGCCCCTGAAATAGACTCTGTGCCCCTATTCAGCAGGAAGTATCTACTGAAGACAATGATCTTCACCCCTTTGCCCAAAAGATTTCTCTTGCCTAGTGGCTAAGTGGGGAAATGATATGTATACACCATATGGTGTCCTAACAGTTAAAAGAATATTAAGAGTGCATTTTGCAGTACTTTGTGAAATTCTTGCTGAGGGATTTGGGGCTCATTCTATAGTCTTTAAGGGCATCCTAAGGTCCTTTTACCCTTGTCATGTAATACTATATGATGTCTCCTTGTCTTGTAATACCAAAAGAGTTGCTTTTTTCTTCCCTATCCTATACCGTCTTGCCCTTATCCTTTCATAAAATTCCTCCTTATCCCATAAAAAACCACATCACTCATCCTTTGTCATAAAATTCTTCCTTATATTTAATCTTCACCCAACATAAAACCCTAAACTGTATGATCATCGTGAACATTTATAGAACATAAAACTTTCTGCCTATCTAGACTTGGTCCTCCTAAATAACAGGGCCTTTTCTTTTGCTCCTCACTAGCAAAGTCTGTGATGCTTTTGCATTTAAATAAAACCTCCCAGTGGCAACAGAGAACAGCTAAGAGAATTCTTTCACACTCAAACAACTTTCCCAAATCTGACTTCAACAATATGACAGAGTTCTAAGGGAAAAGGAATTCACTTTCCCTCAATGGAATATAAAAATTTATTCCTATCATGTCCTTTCTGATTGTTCACTTGTATTAACTATACGTTAAACAGTGAGTTTTTGCCCCAAAGCTCAGTTCTATGGTTTTATCAATTTCTAAATTACAAAAGGTCAATGATAACCATATATTTTGTACTTAATCTATGCTACTAATCCATTACTCTAACACTCAGCCCGTCCGAGATTGTTTTGATGATGTTTACTTTGTCTCATAGTTTGAAATCTGATACTGCTGCGCTGACTTTATTCACATTTTTCTCATTAATTTCCTTCATATTCTTGATGTTTGTTTTCCCAAATGAATTTTGTTACTATTTATTCTAATTTTGGGGTAGTTTCAGTGGCATGGAAGTGAATAAGGGAATAAATATAGACAGAACTGTCTTTTTTTATTATATTGACCTGTCCTGGTAATGATCAATTAATATTTCTCTAATTATTTAGATCTGTCTGTATTAAAAGGTTTTTTTTTAATTGTGTTATTAAACTTTCTGAGTTTATCATGGCACATAGACTCCAAAGTATTTTATATTTGCCTGTAGTTATGACAAATGGAATTTTGTTTGCTAGATACAGTTGGAATTTCTTGATAATATATGGGGATAGGGGTTTGCTTTATGTATTGCAGCTTTACTAAAGTTTTTGTAACTTCAACAAGATTTTGAATTGATTTTCTCTCATTCTATAAGTGTAGTCTCATAAGTGTACTCTCATACCATCTGCAAAGAGTGAAGTTTTGTTTCCTTATTAATTGGTTTTATTCTTTCAATTTCTTTACTTTGACTTATTGTTATAGCTCATAAAATACTATGTAATGGTGTGGACAGTAAAAATCTTTGCTTCCCCTCATGTTATAGGGAAGCCCCCAACTTTATTCTGATTTCAGGTAATGGTTCTTCTTGGTTTGAGGTGGATACTACTTGATATTTAAAGAACAATTCCTTTTATTCCACTGCTTCCTAGTGTTTTTAACAGACATAACTATTGTATTTTGTCAAAAGTTTATTGTGCATCTATTGGGATAATCATATGATTTTTGTTGCTTTTCTTAAAGGCACGTTCAATCATGTTTGTAATTTTTGTGTAACCAGCCAGATACAATCTCACTGCTAGTATTTTATAGAAGAATTTTTGCATCAGTGTTCATTAGAGAAATTTGGTCTATAGTGTTCTGCCTGCATTTTTCTTTCCGTCATTTAGGTGTCAAAACCATGTCTATGTCATACAAGTAATTTGTTATGACTCTTTCAAAATCTTCTCTTCAAATTGTTTGCATTGTATTAGAAATAGCTGCTTTTGAAATATTTGTTAAAACACAAATACAGCTGTTTCTGGAGAGTTTTTTGGGGAGACCTTATTTATGGTTCATTCAATTTCTTATTCTGAGAGGGTTATGTATTCTATTTTTTAATTCTATTAATATGAGAAATTTATATTTTTGTAAATATTCATCTATTTCACTTAATTGATAATTTCATTGGAATATAGTTAGAAAAATGCTCTTTATAAGTGACCTAATTTTATCTTCCTTGTTAGTGCATTTACCCTTTTGATTTTAGATATTATTAATTTTCTTTTTAAATCAAACTTTTAATAAATCAAATTTTTTAAAAGATCAATTTTTTTAAAAATCATATTAACCAGTCGTTTTTGTCTTTTCCTGTTTTTTCCTTAAAACAGGTGGTACTAGAAGACTGGTAATGCTAGGTTCTTGCTCTCACCTGTGTTGAAATAGAAACATATACATCTGGAAGGGTGCAGATGTCTTCTGAATATGTAGAGAGTTGAGAAACTTCATGACAGAGTAGGGAGAGGGAGTTTTAGAGGGGCATGTGGATTGAGATCTGGGATGGTGGGAAAAAAATGGTTGGATGTTTGAAAGTATATGTGCACTGAGATTAAGGAAATGAGGGAGTGGAGAGGAGAGATTCTTGGAGGGGTGGGTTAAATGTGTGTTATGAGGATGAGAAGAGAAGGTAAGGCAGCAAGGATAGGTAAAAAAGTTTGAGGAAGAAAAAACGTTAGTGAAAATAAGATGGAGGGAAATTCATAAATTGTAATTATAACTCTGAATGTGAATGAGATTTATACAGCAGCTCTCTTTGTGGTGGCAAAGAACTGGAAATTGCCAGGATTCCCATCATTTGGGGAGTGACTGAATAAGTTGTGGTGTATAGTTGTGATGGAATACTAGTGTGCTATAAGAAATGATTAGTTCAATGATCTTAGAAGGGCAGAAAAATTCTTGCACAAAGTGACGATGAGCAAAGCGAGAAGAACTAGGCGAGTATTGTATTCAATAACAGCAACATTGTTTTAATAACAAATTTGAGTGATTTTGGACTGACATGAGTCCTTGTGACTACTACAAATAAATTTAAAATAAAAGACATATGAAGAAAGGTGCTATTCAGAGAAAGAACTGATAAATTGAAGAATGTGTAGAATAGTTTTACATCTATCTATCCATCTATCTATCTATCTATCTGTCTATCTGGATCTCACGGTACTCATGTGAAAGATCCAGAAGTGGAGGAGGGAAGAAAAAAAGAAAAAAAACAAATTTTCTTTATAATTTTTCCTGTATATTTGGAAGGAATATCTATTTGTATATAGCAAATTAAAGTTTCATGTGCAATAATTTTTGGATTGTACTGAATAATGGAGATTCATGCCTTGTTTGATGAATAAAAAATAAAAAAAATCTTTTTAAAAAGAAAGAAAATTCTATTCATCTCCTTACCTTCTTTCTTAATTATTTTGTGGTTAGAGCTAGATAACTCTGAAAGTTTAATGCTCTACTTGCATAATTTTACTCTGTTTCAGTCTCTACCTGATTTGACTTTTCCTTTAAAATTTGGATTGTCTGCCATTTGATGCATGTATTTTAATACAATTATTTATTATTGTATTTTATTGTTTTATATTTTATTTATTATTTTTAATATTTAACGTATTTATGTTTTTGTCTATGGTGTATTTTTTTCAAAATACAGGTCCCATGACTCACTCTTTTCTATTATGTCTACTTTTTTATTTTGCTTTATCTGAGACAATGATTTCTGCCCCTGCATTTTTGCATTTGAGGTGAATTGTAATAGGCTCCTGCCTCTTATTTTAGCTTTCTGTGTATGTCTCTCTCTTTTAAGAGTCTCTTGCAAACAACATGATTTTCCAATTCGTTTTGTTATCTAAATTGTGTTATATGATGATGATAGAAGATTCCTGTGGTATAAGAAGTGATGAATGTGATGCTTTCAGAAAATCTGGGAAAGACAAACATGAATTTATGCAAAGTGAAATACATACATTGTGTACAAAGTAACTAACATTGTGAAATGATTAGTTAAGAATGACAGTGACACTTAACAATGTAAAAATGCAAGAAAATTCTAAAGGACTTATGACGAAAAATGCTGTCCACACCCAGAGAAAGAATGGATGATGTCTGAACACACACTAATGCATATTTTTAACTTACTTTATTTTGTTGAGGTTTTCTTTCTTTATTTCTTTTGTCTATGATTTTTCATAACATGACTAGCATGGAAATCTTTTGAATGACTACACATGGGTAACTTTTGCTTGTCTTCTCAACAAGTGGGGTAAGGATGGAGGAAAGCAGAGAACTTGCAACTGAAAGTAAATTGTTTTTACATGTAGGTGGGAGAAGATAATGCTAAAGAAATAGAAAAGAAAATTAAAGCTATCAACAGTCATATGAAAAAAGCTCTAAATCATTATTAGTTTGGGAAATGCAAATGAAAACAACTGCAGTGTAGCATCTCGTACTTATCAGATTGGTTATTAGGAACGAAAAGGAAAGTGATAAACATTACACAAGATTAATGAAAATTGGAACCCTAATTCATCATTGGTGGAGTTATGACCTTATCTAACCATTCTGGTGAACTCTTTGAAACTACAATCCAAACTCAATCAAACTGTACTTCCCAGTACATGCCTGTCTTACCTTTAATCGTAATTTTAAGGTATAATCCCTTCATGCTCAACTCACACCTGCACCCTTTGTCTATATATCCTCCTAACTGCTCTGATAAACAGGAAATTCTTATGAATTAAAAGTATCATCTTCCTATGGAGGAATGTAAAGAGTTTAACCTTATTAAATGTTTTATTATTTCCCTTTCTGTTTTCCTTTTTATGCTTCTCTTGAGTCTTGCACTTTGAAGTGAAATTTTCTATTCAGCCCTAATCTTGGCATAAGAAGTGCTTGAAAGTCGTCTATTTCATTGCATGTCCATTTTCTTCCAGGAGGGATTATATTCAGTTTATCTGGGTAGGTACATCTTGTTTGTAAACTCTAAAGATTGGAATTCCCCCACACAGGGATTTCTACATCTCCTCCCCTTCCACCAAATAATTCTCCAAGTTTGATACCAAAGGAAAAGGCCAAGGAGTTCCTATAAATCAATTATAGGAAGTAGTTTGATAAAT
>JAQQSK010016460.1:0-10436 GCA_028658325.1 Potorous gilbertii | reverse complement strand
AATAGGAAAGTATATGTCGAACCTATACAGAATTGTATGCTGTCATGGAGAGGGAGGGGACTAGGGGGGGAAGGTGTGAGGGTATAAAATCTTAATTTTAAGGAAGTGATTGTAGAACATTTATAAATAAATAAAATAAAAATTAAAAAAAATATTACAAGAAGAAAAAAAAAAGACTAACATTGTCATAAGAGTGAAAATTGCATAAAGACCGAGAAAATTATAGTCACTAGTGAACTGAGGGATGGGTCAGTTACAGGAAATTCTAAGCCATGACAAATTTTCACAACAGATATGATGGACTATATTTGTTCTGTAGAAGGTGAATCTAAATAATAAACCCACATGAATCATGAGATGAAGAAAGTAAAGTCCATAGGAAGCTATCACTAGCAGCTTGCACATTCTATTGGACACCTCACCAGATAAAGGAGAGGGTTGCATATGACTGCATCTCAGTCATATGCCATGACTGCCAAAATGAAATATTCTGCAGTTGTACTGATGTCAAAAAAGTAAAATTGGTCCACGCATTCCAAAAGGAATATAATTTTCTTCTTAGTTAAGAAATTCACCAACATCTTAGGGATCATTGAAGAGGAAGCCTAAGCATCCACAAATGCTAAAATACTGAGGAACATGTACATGGGCATTGGAAGGTGAGAATCCATCCAAACAAGTACAATCAGCCCAATATGCCCCATCATGGTAATGATGTAGATCACTAAGAACAGCACGAAGAGAGGGATCTGAAGCTCAGGGAGACCTGTAAGTCCCATAAGAACCAACTCTGTCACCAGTGTTACATTTTCTTCCATCATGATTTCATTGTGGATGGTCAATGAAAGGAGAGATCAGAAATAAAGAAGTTATTCACCAAAATACCTTTGAAATAATTTTTTCCTGCATTGGAGAGCTTCTCCTCAGCATGTTTTCGGGTTTAACTTTTCTTATTTAAGAATGAATTTTTAAATAATTATTCAACAGGATTACAACAAAATAAAATGAGCTTGAGAGTCCAAAAGAGGATATCAAGGGATTCTAGTAATAAATATCATAGAGGCAAATGGGATTTAAGAGGCAATTCTCTACTGATTTTTGATTCTGTGAACACTAGATATGGTAGGCATTGATTTTTGGAGGTTTTGAAGTTCATAGAATACCAAGCCTGGAGTCATCCAGTCTCAGATGGTTACCTGATGTGTGACTCGGGGCAATTATATAACCCCTATGAACTTCATTTGTTCATCTGTAAAATGGGATATACTGGAGAAGGAAATGCAAATGACTACAGAGAAGAAAATCTCATGGACAAAACCCATGGAGTCATGTAAAAGTCATAAATGACTAAATGACCAGAAATAAGATTTGAAATGCATCTCATAAATATTAGCTCAGTTGAGTCTTGAAACAAACCTGAGGGTAAGTGTTGCAGACAATATTATACCCATGTTATATAAAAGAAAACTGGATGGAAGTGGTTGTGTCTGGACTGCAATTTCATCTCATGTCTTCCTGATTCCTGGTGGCATACTATATCTTCTATGTCCGAGTGTGGCAATGCACATCTGTAATACCTCCTCCTGGGAGAGGCTAAAGATAGTGGAGCTTAGCGGTTCTGAACTGCCAAAAAGCTGAAGACTCTCGAGTGTCTGCACCTAAGGCCAGCCACAAGAAAAGCTAAGCAAACATTTATTAAGCACCCAATGTGTGCCGGGAACTGTACTAAGTGCTGTGCAAATACTTATTTGATCCTAAAAACAACCCTAGGAGGGAATTGCTATTTTTATCCCCATTTTTAAGCTGAAGAAAAGGGATCAGATACAAGTTGTGACTTGCTCAGAATTGCACAGTCAGTAAGAGTCTGAGGTTAAATTGGAGCTCCGATCTCACCAACTCCAGGCCCAGCGCTCTACATCAACTGATAATAACAATAGTGACCACAGTAACAAATATTATTATTCCTGTTTTACAGAGGAGAAAACAGACAGAGGTTAAACAATTTTCTAAATGTCACAAAGAAAGTAAATACTTAGCACAGTGCCTACTGGATAATACTCACTTAAATACCATATGGCTCCATCCATATGACACGTAATTTTCTGGCTGAAAAATAAATAGTTCAACCAATAGTAGGGATGCTGATTGCATCCAGATTTTGCAAAACCTCCACACATAGTACAGTCTGTCAACTTTCTACTCAGATGTTCCATTACTACATAGAAATGGCTAAATGTTGCTAGAAGTGTTGTTTTTGAATTATCTTTGTAAAGAAGATGCAGAGCCAAGATGGCAAAGAAGAGAGACCTGCTCCAGCTCTCCACCCACATACTCTGTAAAACTTCTTAAAAATGACTTTAAACAAATTCTAGAGCAGCAGAAGTCGCAAAATGACTGAATGAAATAGATTTCCAGGCCAAGACAGTCTGGAAAGCTGACAGGAAAAGTCTATCACACCAGGTTCAGAGTAGAGCGCAGTTCGACGTAGGTCATGTGGCACAGACAGAAATGGAGTAGGCTTCAGGGTACTGAATCATGAGTAGCTGCTGCAGTTGCCAGATTTCTCTACCACAAGTGCCCAAGACAGGTTCAAAGGTCATTAAGAAAGCTTTTTCACATGGATCAGAGAGGAGCATTGTTCAACCCCAGTCCTGGTTCCAGACCAGTACCAGACACTGTGGCACCAGTGTCCACTTTTGGAGCCCTCAGCCTAAAAGCCCTTGGGGAATCGAGCAGCTGATCTGAGTCTCAGTTCAGATTGGTGGTCCTGTAGTGGAGAGGCACACTAGTGTGCCACAGCTGGTTGCAGCTGTGGAGAGGGAATCCTGCTCCCAGTTTCAAGGCAGAAAATAGCTTTTGCTTGCTCATAGAGCAGAGTGAAGGCCAGGGGTGGAATAAACTCCAGTCTCTTGATTGTGCCACCTGAGAAGAACTGAGAACTTACAGGTCCATAGAGATATCTCAGAGAACAGCTGCACAAAACCTCTGAAGTCTATGGTATTATACCCTCCACCTGACAAAGGATTCAAGTAAATGGCTGGAAAAAATGCCCAAAATGGGGAAAAATAAGACCTTAGGAGGTTACTTTCATGATGAAAAGGTATTTTCTTCTATTCTTTCCGATGAGGAAGATCAAAGCACACCATCAAAGAAAGACAGTGATGTCAAGGTTTCTACATCCAAAGCCTTCAAAAAAAAATATGGAATGGTCCCAGCTATGGAAGAGATGAAAAGATTTTGAAAATGAATATGAGAGGTGGAGGGACAATTGGGAAGAGGAAGGAGAGCAATACAAGAAAATCATGAAAAGCAAGTCAACATCTTGCTAAAGGAGGCCCACAAAATAGTGAAGAAAAGAAATAGACTTTAAAAATAGACTAACTCGAATGGCAAAAGTTTTCCAACCAATCAATGCGGAGAACAATGTTTTAAAAAGCAGAATTGGCCAAATGGAAAAAGGGATTCAAAAACTCACTGAAGAAAATGGTTCTTTAAAAATTAGAATGGAGTCTAAAGAAACTAATGACTTTATGAGAAACAAAGAAATTGTAAACCAAAACGAAAAAAATGAAAAAAAATAGCAATGTGAAATACCTCAATGGAAAAAAATAAACTTACCTGGAAAATAGAATCAAGAGAGATAATTTTGGAATTACTGGTCTACCTGAATACCATGATCAAAAAAAAAGAGCCTAAACATAATCTTCCAAGAAAATATCAAGGAAAACTTCCCTGATATTCTAGATCCATAGAGTAAAACAGAAATGGAAAGATTTCACAGATCACCTCCTTAATGAGGTCCCAAAAGGAAAACTCCTAGGAATACTGTAGCCAAATTCCAGAGTTACCAGGTCAAGGAGAAAACTTTTCAAGCAACCAGAAAGAAAAAGTTCAAGTATTCTGGAAATACAATCAGAATTACACAGGATGGAGTGGCTTCCACAATAAAGGATTGAAGGGCTTGAAATATGATATTGCAGAGGTCAAAAGAGGTAGGACTGAAACCAAGAATCACCCACCTAGCAAAACTGAGTATAATTCTTCAATGAAAGAAATGGGATTTCAATGAAATAGAGGTCTTCCAAGCACTCTTGTTGAAAAGACCAGAGTTGTTTCACTTCTGATCTTACCAGAAATTCACCTACCTTTTCTCCATTGTATATAATGCTGGCTGATGGTTTTATGTATATACTGCTTATTATTTTATGGAAAGTTCCATTTATTCCTGTGCTTTCCAGTGTTTTCAATAAAAATGGGGATTGTATTTTGTCAAATGCCTTTTCTCTGTCTCTTGAGATAATCATGTGGCTTCTATTAGTTTTTTGTTGATATGCTCAATAATGTTAATAGTTTTTCTAATATTGAACCAGCCCTGCATTCCTGCTATAAACCCCTGATCATAATGTATTATTCTTGTGGTAAGTTAATGTACTCTTTTTGTGAATATCATGTTTAAAATTGTTGCAACTATATTTATTAGAGAAATTGGTCTATAATTTTCTTTCTCTGTTTTGGCTCTTCCTTCTTTAGGTATCAGAATCATATTTGTATCATAAAAAGAATTTTGCACAACTCTTCAGAAAATTTTCCCAAATCCTCTACATAGTATTAGAATTAACTGTTCTTTAAGTATTTCAAAGAATTCACTTGTAAATCCATCTGGTCCAGGAGATTTTTTTTCCTAAGGAGTTCATTGATGGCTTCTTCAATTTCGTTTTCTGAGATGGGTTTATTAAATGCTCAAATTCCTCTTCTATTAATCTGAACAAGTTATATTTTTTAAAATAATCATCCATCTCATCTAGATTGTCGTGTTTTTGGGCACACAGTTGGGCAAAGTAATTTCTAGTTCTTGTTTTAATTTTCTCCTCATTGGAGTTTAGCTCACCCTTCTCATTTTTGATAATAGTAATTTGGTTTTCTTCTTTCTTTTATAAAATCAAATGGACCAAAGATTTATCAATTTTATTGTTTTTTTTTTCATAAAACCAATGCTTAGTTTTATTTATTAGTTCAATAGTTTTCTTAATTTCAATTTTGTTACTCTTTCCTTTGGTTTTCAGTATTTCTAATTTGGTATTTACTTGGGGTGCCTTTTACCAGGATGTAGTTTCCTTCCTTATCTCTTTTGATAAGATCTATTTCTGCTTTTGTTTTGTCTGAAATTAGGAGTTCTACCCCTTCTTTTTTTACATCAACTGACAGACAGCTCCAACCTTTTACCTCTACCCTCCGTGTATCTCCACTTTACCAATAGATTTCTTTTAAACAACATATTGTTGGATAGTGGTTTTCAATCCATTATTTTATCTCCTGTGTTAAGGGAGAGTTCATCCCATTCACATTCACAGCTGTGATAACTATCTGAGTCTTTTCTTTCATCCCCTTTCCCCTTGCTTATTATTTTAGTTCTCCCTTCTCCATTCCACTCCACAGAAGAGTTTTAATTTTTGACCACTGCCTCTCTCAGTCTTCCCTCTCTTTTTTCAGCCACCTCCCTTTTAATCCCCTTTTCTCTTACTGCTTCCTTCCTCCCTCTTAACCTCCCCTCCCTTCTGTTTTCCCCTTCCCTTCCTATTGCCTATAGAGCTAATTGTATTTCTATACTTAACTGAGTTTGTTGTCCCCTCCTTGAATTCAATCAGATGAGAGTACCTCTCAAAAACTGTTCATCTCCCTCCTCTATTTGCCTCCACTGTAATATATTTTTGTGCCTCTTGCTGTGATGAAATTTATTTTCTCTGCCTCCTACTTTTCACATCTCCCTTTACAATCCCTTCGCACTTTAAATCACATTTGTTATCCTCACATCATTTAATTTATACCTACTCTCTCTATCTATGTATATCCCTTTTACATTTCATAATAAATGTACAATTCTCAAATTTAAGGAGCATCATCTTCCCTTATCAGGAGGTAAACAGTTTCTCCATATTATGTAACAAGTTTTTGCCCCTGTTTACCTTTTATGCTCTCTTGAGAACTGTGTTTGAAGATCAAATTTTATGTTGAGTTCTGGCCTTTTCATCTAGAAGTCCTGGAAATCCCTTGTTTTCATTGAATGTCCATCTCCTTGCCTGAAACATTATGCTCAATTTTGCTGGGTAATTAATTCTTGGTCCCAGATCCTTTACCTTATTGAATATCATATTCCAATTCCTTTGATCTTTTAATATAGAACCTGAAAAGTCCTATGTGATCCTGACTGTAGGTCCCCGATATTTGAATTGTTTCTTTCTGGATGCCTGCAGTATGTTCTCCTTCACTTGATAGTTCTGGAATTTGGCAGTGATATTCCTTGGTGTTTTTAGTTTGGGGTCCATTTCAGGAGGTGAATGGTGGATTCTTCCGATGACTATTTTGCTCTCTGGGCCTAGGGTTTGTAGGCAATTTTCCTTGATGATTTCTTGGATGATATTCTCCAGGCTTTTTTTCATCCTGTTTTTCTGGGAGACCAATAATCCTTAGATTTTCTCTCCTCGATCTTTTATCCAGGTTAGTTGTTTCTCCAGCTAGATTTTCTTCTGTCTTTAGATTCTGCATGACTGATCCTTGTTGTCTCATAGATTCATTAGCTTCTACTTGCCTGATTCAATTTTTTATCAAATTGTTTTCTTCAGTTAACTTTTGCATCTCCTTTTCCATCTGTCCAATTGTTCCTTTAAAATAATTATTTTCTCCAGTTAGGTTTTGTACTTCCTTTTCCATGTGTCCAATTTTCCTTTGAGATTCTTCTTTGATTTCTTTTTTCATATTTTTAAAGTCATTGGTCAGTTTTTCTTCTATTTCTCTAATTTGAGTTTTAAAATCCTTCCTGAGCTCTGCCAAGAACACTCTTTGTGCTTCAGACCCGTTCATATTCCCTTCTGGAGCTTCAGATGGGAGTACAGTCTCAATGATGGGCTCTTTGGTATTTGTGTTCTGGTCCTTGTCTCTTTAGAAAAATTCTGCAGTCTTTTCTTTTATGCTTTGATTCTTAGTCATGATAATCACCCTTTTCCTGGCTTTTAAAGGAATGTTGGCATCTGGGGCATAGGGAATTCTGGTCCACAGTTCTTGTCCCTAAAACTTGAGTCTTTGTGTGTTGTGACCTCTGGTTCTTTCAGCTGGAAGCTAAAATACTGCTGAGCTTGCTGATGTTGGAAAGAAGTGGCCAGGTGAGGTCTTTTTGGGTTCCCTTGCAGTTATCCTGGAGGTAGCTCATGAAGTGTGGGGAAGGAGAGAGCTGGTCATCAGGGTGGTTTCCTCTGCTGATAGAGAGCATAGATTAGCTCAGTGGTTGGTGATCCTGCCTGCGCTAGTTGCTTCCTCATTCCCCTGTGGTGCTGAGGCAGGCCGGGAGTCCTGGTGTGGGCAGTTCCTGGTTTCATATCCCTGGGGTTCAGGATCTGCTCCCAGTTCATTCAGTTGGGGTTGTCCGGGACAGCTCTAATTCTGCATTGGTCCCCTTCAGCCTCAGCAAAAGGGACCCTCCTTAGAGATCTTTCTAGCCTCATGAGCTAAGAGTGTGTTTACCCCTTCTGCTGCTTCCACTCTTTCAGGGTTTTTGCTAGGGAGATATTCTTTGGGCTGAACAAGGTCAGAAAGGGGAGGGAGATAGCAATTACCAAACACTCAGCCATCTTGGCTCCTGGAACCAGACTTAAGTCGACATACAATTTTCAGAAGAAGAAAACAAAACAAACAGTAAAGAAACAAAAAATTCCAAATCACTAATGATTTCTTGTATTTTGGTCCTATTTTACTCTTCACAACCCCCTTTCGGGTTTTCTACCTAAAGATGCTGGAGTGGAATGTCATTTCTGTCTCTGGTTAATTGTTCAAATGAGGAACTGAGGAAAACAAGGGAAAGTGATTTGCCCAGTGTCAAAAAGCTTCTAAGTCTTCCTGACTTCAGGCTCACTGTGTCAGCTTACTTGTGACTGGTGAAATGAAAAGTAAAACAACTCTGAGATGCCACCTCAGATCTATCAGACTGACTAATGTGATAGAAAAAGGAAATGAGAAATTCTGGAAGGGAAGTGGACAAATTGAGACCTTAGGGCACAGTTAATGCACTGGTGTTGTGAACTAGGTCAACCAACTTGAAAGAACAATTTGGAGCTATGCCCAAAGTCTCTAAAACTGCATAAACTCTTTCATCTAGCAATACCCAGTACTACTCCTATAGCCCCAAAGAAATAAAAGGGAAAGGAATCTATGTGTACACAAATATCTTTAGCAACTCTTTTGTGGTGGCAAAGAATTAGAAATTGAGGAGATGCTCATAAGTTGTTGCTTTTCTTTGTAAGAGGAACATTTCCCCTGGGGTGATGAAATAACATGAAAATGAGTTGGATGGAACTATTAGGCAATGACTGAACAAGTTGTGGTATATGATTTTGGTAGAATACTGTTGGGATACAAGAAAGGATGATGAAGACGCTTTCATAAAAACCTGGGAAAACATAAACTGAGGCAAAATAAAGGAAAGAGAAACAGGACAACATTGTACACAGTGATAGGTGATCAACCGTGAAAGGCTTAGCCACTGTGATTGAGGCATTTCTGAAGAACTTATGGTGAAGAATTCTGTCGACCTCTAAAGAGAGAACTGATGAACTCTGAATGAAGATTGAAGTATAATTTTTTTGCTCTATTTTTATTGATTTTTTTATTGTGTTTTCTTTTTCAATGTGACTAATAAGGAAATATTTTCGTGTGATTTGGCATATGTATTTGTAATACAATTGCCTGGATTCTTACGGAGGCAGAAGGGGCAAAAGGAAGAGAATTTCAAAGTCATTTTTACATCAGTATATAGAACTATTTTGTGTGTATTTGGAAAAAAATTTAATGAAAACTGGAAATATTTTTCAAGACATTTTGTGAGATCTACCCCACAAAGAGTTCTGGTTTTATGTTAGAGGACCCAGATTCAATCCCTGACTTTGTTTCTTACTAACTGTGGAGCTTTTGACAACATGTTTCAACTCTCTGGCCTCAATCTCATCATCTGAAAAATTACAGGATTGGACTAGATGAATTCTCATCCTCATCCATTTCTAAAGCTATTATCCTATACCTTGTGAGAATGTGATTTTTCTCAGAAATGCAAGACAGGTTAAATATTTGAGAAAGTGTAGGAAGGCCATCTGTTGATGTGTCATTCTTACTAGTTTTCCCACCAGGAGGATTCTGGTTTGATGAAAGCACTGTGGTTGTCCTTGTTTCATCCTAAATTTTGTATGTCCTCTCCTAATTCATACAAAATTTGAGCTCACAGGAAGCAGGAATTGTCATTTTTTTTTTATTTTTGTAAATTCAGTGCCTAGCAAAACACTTTGCACTTATCAAATATTTGTTTAACTTGATATTCAGATGCATGACTTCTTAGAGAGCATTTTCACAGAATTTAGCTTATTATTTTGATCAACCTTATGTGTTGATCTAAACTAACTACGTTTTTGATATTAAGACTTCCTATACTTTAGCCAAAGGAAATAAATCACTCTTGATATCTGTGGAAGAAAATGCCAGTGGGGAAATATCAACAAAATAAAATTCCTTGAATTTTGTAGGTGATTAGTGCCTTTGTTAGTAGAATAATGGAAAGAGATGAAAAATCCATAAGGTGGGGAAATTTTTTCTTATTAAACTAAATTTTTGTAGGGTAATGAAAGATTTAAACATGGTGTTGCATAAGATTACAGATATTTGGAGGGGCGGAACCAAGATGGCGGAGTAGAAAGACTCACCTATGCTAGGTCCGAACCCACAGCCCAGAGATTTCCTGTAAAAAGAACTCCTGACAAATTCTGCAACAGTGGAAGCCGCGCAGCAACACAGTGAAGGAGATGTCCGTTGCAGAGAGCCCTGAAAAACCGACCTTTAAGGTACCCCAGACGGGAGCAGAGTCCTGCCTGGCCTAGTGCTCCCCTCCCTCGCCCCGGCCACCTGGCACTGAGAGGAGCCAGCAGAGACCAGCAGGCGTCAGGGACCTGGATCTCAGGCAGCGGCGAAGGTCCCTCCACCCACAGACGCAGAGGTCAGTGAGAGAGATGGGCTGAGAGGGGAGTGGGGGATCTCCGGAACTCGGAGCCCCTGGGAAGCAGCTGCTGCGGCAGAGGCTGACTCAGCTCCGACAAAGGCAGAGGCAGCTCAGCCAGAGACTCCCAGAACGGGCTGGAGCTCCACCCCAGCTCCACTACAAAGGATCTCTGTATAAACCCCCTGAGGGAACTGAGCCTGAGAGGCGGCCCTGCCCCCACCTGAGAACCAGCAGATAAGCTCCCACTGAAGAGCAGTCAGGCCTGCTGCCAAAAGCCCTGAGGCTGGGGAGCAGCATTTGAATCCCAGACCCCAAGCACTCCTGGGCAGATCTGGGACAGGGGGTGGAGAGGACTCTCTGAAGTCAAGTAACTGGCTGGGAAAATGCCCAGAAAAGGGAAAAAAAC
>JAQQSK010016459.1:0-10436 GCA_028658325.1 Potorous gilbertii | reverse complement strand
TACAGAGATCCTTTGTAATGGAGCTGGGGTGGAGCTCCAGCCCGCTCTGGGAGTCTCTGGCCAAGCTGCCTCAGCCTCTGCCGCAGCGGCCGCTTCCCATGGGGTCCGAGGCCTGGAGATCCCCCGCTCCCCTCTCAGCCCGTCTCTCTCACTGACCTGTGCGTCTGTGGGTGGAGGGACCTTCTCAGCTGCCGGAGATTCAGGTCCCTGACGCCCGCTGGGCTCTGCTGGCTCCTCTCAGTGCCGCGTGGCCGGGGCGGGGGAGGAGAGCGCTCGGCTGGACAGGACTGGGCTCCCGTCCGGGGTACCTTTGCGGTCGGTTCTTCAGGGCTCTCTGCAACGAAAATCTCCTTCACTGTGTTTCTGCGCGGCCTCCACTGCTCCAGAATTTGTCAGGAGTTCTTTTTACAGGAAATCTATGGGCTGTGGGTTCGGACCTAGCATAAGTGAGTCTTTCTACTCTGCCATCTTGGCTCCGCCCCCCATTAAATTCTTGTACTGTAAACTTATTTAATAATTTCCTGCTTGATGATCATATGTCTCTTTGGGTTTTCTCTCTTTGAATTAGTAAAAATGACTGCCATAGCTACGCATAGCAGCTGCCATGACCTCAGTCTGATTGTAGGATAAACATAAGCAAACTAGTTTTCAAGTCTTGACTCAAATAAGTTAATGTGTATAAAGTATTTTGCGAACCTTAAAGTGCTAAAATATGCTATTGTTTTCAATGAACGTTACTGAATGATAGTTACTACTTTTCCTTCATTAGCTAAAGGAATCAGCCCATTGAATCCAAGGGATCAATTAGAATACCCAATTTTCCCATGCTCTTTACCCTACCTCTCTAAAACTGGACTACAGAGACTCAAAAGAAAGAGAGGGCTTACAATTATTAGCTAATGAGGCAATATTGCCCTGGGCAGAGCACTGAATCTGTAGTAAGAAAGCCCTGGGTTTTTGCTTTTGTTTCTATCACTTAACTAGTGTGACTGTGCTAGTTTCATAGACAGTTCAATGGAAAGAGAAGTGGTTCTTATGTCGGAAGAACTGTGTTCAAATTCTGCTTCTGAAGATTGCTAACTATGTGACCTAGGGAATATAATTCCTTTTCAGGTTCAGATTGTTCAGTTCGGCAATAGTCTTCTGAGTTGCTAATTTTAAACTAATATTTAAACTAATTTTAAACTAATAGTTTAGTTCCTAATATTTGATTGATGTCTTTATAATATTTTTTCTGAGACTGAATTTTTAAATTTATAAAATGGGAATAGTAAGAATAACTACATTGTCTGCCCTGAAAGGTTGTTGTAAAGGTAAAATGAGTAACTCTGTGTAAAAATCTATATAACTCTCAGTTATTATTCATCTACTCCAGGCAAATAGGAAAAGTATATAACTTTTACCCTAAATTAGAATTTTTCACTGAGAATTAGCTTGCTTGGTTCTCTGCCTTGATCAAGTTAATCAAATAATTGCTAAGTTTCTCCTTACTCTCAGTATTACATACAAATGTAAGAGAAATGAACCAACCAGATGAACTTCTGAAATAGTTTCTTACTATGGGGTTTATCAGTATTCAGGGCATAACAAATCTCTAAAGAATCTGAGTGTAATAATTTTCATTTGCTTACCACCTGTGCAAAAGCATCAAGATCTGTCATCAGGCACCAAGCATACTATTAATAGTTAAACAGACTGATCTAAAGCTGTTAAAACTGCAAATATTATACTTAATCATGTTCCCTATTACCCTCAAAGAAGTTCACTTTACAGCAACCTAGAAAAATTGATTAAAGAGGCAATTGCCTATTTAAAAAAATGTCATAGTAAGTTCCTGTTTATATAATAGCAAGATTTCTTTCTCCCAAACTACTTTATATTTATCTGAGATCTTTACTTAAAAGATCAAATAGCTTTTCAAACATTTTCTTAGCAGTCCTCATAGTATCCTCCTAAAACTTAAAGTAATATTTATATTTCTCTTCTGTTGGTGAAAACATCACTCATTCCTGGAGAATGTGAGGAAAACTTACTTCTCAACCATTTGCAAACTATGTTCCATGTATTTTAGGCATTATCTTCATTTTCCTCATTCCTCTGCTAAAAGTGGAAGCGAAAGGAAGTTTGATTCAGCCCCAGGGTATTAACTTGCCAGGAACCAGACTTTCACCTTACTCCCAGATGATTTCTTGTACTTCCCTGCCTGCAATGTGATGCTATCTGCAGTTAGAATGTAAGCTCCTTGAGGGTAAGGATTACTGATTGCTTGCATCTGTATCTCTAGTGCTTGAAACTGTACCTGGCATGTAGTAAGATTTTAACAAATGCTTTACCATTTATTCATTTATTCAATTCCTTCATTTATTGCACAAAAATCAGTGATCAAACAAGAAGTTAGAGTCCCCTTCCAGTACTCAATATTCTAGAATAATGTTTAATTTCCTCTGACTTCCTTAAATATTCTTTACAATTGTTTTGAAAAAATATAAGATGAAATTATTTTAAAAGTAAACAATTCCATACAGACACATACAAACGGATACATCTAAATGTAAATAAAACTAGGAAAATCGTATAAATCTACAATAATGCAAATGAAAAGAAGAAAAAAATGAAATTAAATGATGTAGATCACAATCCTCCATGCCATTCCACACTTTATCCCATCTGCGTTATTGATGTTTGCTTTGCAGAGTTCAAGGACCCACCTTAAATTGTTAGGTTTCCAACAAAGCACAGACTATCCAACCTTAATCCTGACACTGGACCAACTTATCTTTTTGGCTCATATTGTGTCCTTTACATTACTTTTTCTTCATAACTGTTTCAAAGTGTTCAAGTTGAACTTGTTCCTCTACAACTTTTGTGACTCATGATTTATCATCATGTAGTTAGAGAAAAGGAAATGCTGCATATGAAGAATTGAGAAATCATTGCTTAACACAAACTAATGCAATGAAGTAATAAGCTATCAGTGGGAATGTGTAGGGACAACAAAATCATGTTATCAGTGTCAGATAATAAGTGCAATATTATACATACATTGTTTCCCCCACTTCTGAAAAGAAAGAAAGATGGCATATTTCCTCAATTCTTCTCTCTGGCCATATTTGTCCAACAGAATTTAATGTACTTTTTGTTTATGATACTGAAATTAATAGACATATCTGTTTCTTAGATAATTGCTTCAATCATGAGTTTTGAGCTTTAGACACACTGGCTCCAGCTCAGTACATGTGGTACATGCCACCTCAGCAAGAAGTTGTTATAAAGACTAAATAAAGTCTGTGACTAAATAAAGAGTTATTCATATAGTAAGAATGTAGAAAGATCCAAGAGAACTTACACAACTAAAAATTAATGAGAAAAGTTACCTCCTTTCTTCTGAAATCTTTCTTATGTTACCTGTGGCTTGTGAGAGCACCCCTCCTGAAAAAGGGAATATGATTCCTGGCATGAGTTCTAGTTCTATGGTAGTCTCTCTTGATGAGTAGACCCATCTATTACTCTAACATTTATTTCTAGTTTTCTATGATTTCTTGAATATTGCTAAGAGAAGTTCAATAATCACATTATTTTTAAAAAATAAGTTGGTTTCTTCTATTTTTTTTTATTTTTACATTCCTTACATTTCCTAACATGTACTTTTCTACTCTTTTCTCAGAGCATAAGTCCACATGAAAAAAGAATATTCAAAGAGAAGAAAAACAGTGTGGCAAAACTAACCAAAGCACTATAAAAGTCTGACATCATATGTAGTACTTTACAACTACTGACTCCTATTTCTTCAATGAATGTAACAGGGGAGGTGTATTTGCATATCTTTTCTTTAGTGTAATACTTGGCCATTATAATTCCATACTATTGAATTTTTGTTGCTTATGTATGTTTTTTTAACTGTAAATTAAATTTAACTGTAAAAAAATTTACATTACTACAGTATGTATATTATTTTCTTGATTGTATTCAATTATGAATCAGTTCATTTAAGTCTTTCCATGATTCTATTCAATAATATTATGAAGGGTAATATTCCATTACATGCATGTAACATAATTTGTTAAGCTGTTCCTCAAATAATGGATATCTTTTTTATCCACAGTACTTTGTTGCTATGAAACATGCTACTATAAATATTTTGTTGTTTATGAGACATTTCTTGTCACTCACCTCCTTGGAAGATGTGCCCTACAGTAGAATCTCAGGGTCAAAGGGTATAAACCATTTAGGAAATAGTATGCTGGTTCCTAGTGTTCATCGTTTCACTTCCTGTGGGCTCATGTACTATCTTTTTAATAACCCATTCTAAGACTTTCCTGAGAATAAACATTTTCAATTGTCCTTCTTGCCATATGTAAGATTTTGTTTCTTTTCCGATTTTAAATCTGTGACAGAATTTTCCCAGTCCTGTGACGCCCTTTTAGTTCTCCACGATAACAAACAGTATTTCAAGAATCTCTCTCACAGGTTAGGTGTTGAATGCAATCTAGGAATGTCACATAAGTTAAATTTATTTGCTGTAGGTAGGTGCTCTTTTATTGTATAATTTTGCTTGCTATCAGCTCTTGATTATACCTGCTCTTGAGCATCTTCGATTTCTCATATTCTGACATATTCCACAGCTTCACATGACAAGATACTATTTCTTTGTACTAAACTAAGCTGGGTTCTCTGAACCCTTTTAATTCTAACCCTGTGACCTCATTTTATCCTTTACAAGGTTGTATGGGGAAAATCCCTTACAAATCTCAAAATGTTATATAAATGTGTGCTTTAATTTTTATCATAATTCCCCGAGTCTACCACAATTCTTGATAAATGCCTATATGTGGTTATTTTCGGAGAGGTAGAAGAATCTTATTTTTTTCCTTTTTGTATAAAGAGTCATTATTTATCTTTATTTGAACCTGTCTCTTTTACAGTATCTTAAAAAAAAAAACAGGACTTTAATTTTGTTGGTATTAAGTAGTAGGCTTCAAAGTCTCTTGATCAGGAACAACTTCGAGCACATATGCATAATATGTTTGTACATTTTTACTTACAAGTTACCTACATGTACTACTCTATTAATTTTATGTATTATTAATGCATATTTATTATTATTAATTATGCACAATTAAACAAAACAAAACTCTACAAGCATGTGATAAAAATGAAATATTTGGAGCTACAGTCAATAGGAAGTCTCTGTAGTTTATTGAGTAAGGGAGTGACATGATTGGAAGACACAATATCCTAAGCAAGAAAAGATGAAGACCTAAACTGGAGTGTTTAAACACATATAAGAGGTTTGTAGGTAGAAATGATGAGATTTGTCAACTATGGGATATGGAGATGTGGGGCAACAGTAAGCGAGAAACCACGGCTAACATCAAGATTATGGACATTGGAGTGGCTGGAAGATTGGTGGACTTCTCCTCCTCCTGAAATATTAGGGGTATTTGGAAGATAATTGAGTTGGAAGAGGAGGTTAGGAGAAGGAAGAAAATGTAATGATACTTGTGAGCTAGATCCTAATGCCTCTGTATTTTCCCTCAGCATTGATCCATGTACCTCATTCTATTTAATACAAAGTTAAAAGAGAGAGGGTAGGGTTCTTACTCACCAGTTAGTGCTTCCAAATACAGAGTGCCCCTTTAAAAGGTGATTGCTATAGTCACAAGGTGATGTGAAGATAGGAAATGAGGGTGAAATTTTCTCAATTGGAGCTGGAAATAGTTGTTAGTTTAGGTTGTAACTATTCAGACAAGTTGTATGGAGCCAAAAGGATAGGAAAGTTGAGATTTTGAACAGTAAAAGATGTTGGAGACAGTGTCAGTGATGTTGGTGATTGATTCTGGGGCAGATTATGGAAGTGAGAGTGGGTGTAACTTGTATTCTACCCTCTATTTGCTTGATCACACACCTTACGAAATTGGGTAATGTTCCCCCAGGGTGATGCTACAAGCCCTTGAGGTTTTCCCCAGGCATAGCAAAATAGCCTGCTGTGGGGACTCCCAAAAAGAGAAACTTTTTAAAAAATAAATGTAGTTCACCTGATTGTCAGTGTAGTCTTAGAGGAATAGTTTTGAACAGTGTCTAGAAGGCTGACTTTGGAGACAGAAACATTTATGTTCCAGTTCAGTTTCAGAGAAACACTGCCTAGGTAAACCTAAGCAAGTCACTTAAACTCCCAATGTTTCAAGCCATTTCCCATGGATCTAACTGGAAGGAGGGAGAGAGAGAGAGAGAGATGGAGGGAGATCTACTCTGTGTATTTACTTTTTTTCCTCTCAGCTATAAAAATCCTTATTAAACCTCCAGAAAGCTATTTGCTTCTTTCGGGAACAGAAGCAGAGGATGTATTTAGCTCATGTGTTCTGCTATTCTTCAAAAAAGGAGAGAAATTCTTGTATGAAGCAACAAGTTACATTTGTGGAAAGAAACAGTACTGGGCAGACCAATCCTTGTGCTACCAAAGAAGAAGAAAATGGGGTGAAAGTGGAGATAACAAGGGGGTAACAAGTTACCATGGCCCTTTCCTCTCTTGCACCCACAGGAACTACACACACACACACACACACACACACACACACACACACACACTCAACCTTCCACAGGGGCCATCACAAATAAGTCACTTGAAATGAAGAAGCTCTCACACCCACTATATAAATGTGAAGAGGGGAAGAGTAATGGAGAAGAGGGAGAAGATGAATTCTCTGCATCAGGGCGAGTGCTTCATCAGACCAATCTTATATTCCATGATTTAAATTTTAATACCTGAAAGTTTTCCATTAATGCGTCATTATCCCTAGATGTTAGGTTTTATAGTACTGTTAACTTATTATACTACACTTCATGTAGCTTATGGGTTAAATACAAATTTATGGAGTGGCCTGGGAACATAACCACCTCTTATAACACCACTGCTAAGGGAAAATGCATTCTGAGTTCCAAGAAATTGACTTACTAATGACCTTTTGAAACACAATCCAAAATATAGGTTGGACAATGCTTATATTTTCTTTTATCATTTAAAGTGCTTTCCCCATTTACAAAAACAAAATAATGTCTCCTATTCATGGTTGCTTGATATTCTGGCAAATATTTTTCTAATTTATTTTGAGGAATTATTTTCATGAAGATTACTTGTTGCCAAAAGTTAGGATACAGATGAATTTTCTGGAACCTTAAATGTTCCAAAGTGTGAAGTCATTGAAAATTGGTTTTCTTTAAATGAATTATGGTCTCAATGAAAAGTCCTTGTGTGAGCTCTGCTCTACACAAATCCTTCTTTAAGCTACTGAGCCAGGGATGGGCGACCTTATTCCATCTTCTCAAAAATTTGCAAGGTAGGTTACCAGGAGGGGCGTGTAAGGATTATCACTTTTGGATTCCAATGGCTGCCTCAGCTGTCAGTTGTGCTTATCAGCAAGTTGAGAAAGTCACCCTGCCTGCTTTGATCCAGTCTACTAGTCACAATTATGGAAGTGCCAGCAACAACACTTCATTTATCATCATCTTTTTAAAATTTGGACAGTCAGATTTATGGAGAATTGATCCAGTCATTCCAGCATACAATAACTATTCACTTAGAGTCCAAAGGCAAATGAGGTTGGAGAAATTCTGTCAAAAAAAATCAAACAAGGCAAATCCTAAATCAAACCAAACTAAAACAACATAACTCCCTCATAGAACTATGAAAACTAATTGATGACATCAATAATTACAAATTCATGCCAAACCTAAATAAAAACCATTCAGTTTTCACAAGAAGATTTTTATGAAAAAGGAAGGCAAATTCTTGAAATTAATAAAAAGATAGACTCCTTGAAGACGCTCTAAGTCAAATGCAAAAAGAAATAAAATTGTATTTTCCTTGGAAACTAAATTTGTGAAAAATTAAATGTGTGATGAATAACATAAATAGAGATTAGATATATAGATTAGAATATGCTGAAAAAATTAGATAACAAATTAGGAATAAATAAATAAATTAGAAACCAAATAGTTATAAATAATTTAATTTTACTTGGTAAGAAGATAAATATATTAGCCTTTTCCAAATTTCTATATCTACATATCTTTGTACATAGTCTCAAATTTCAATATTTTCATTCTTATATTTTTTATATGAGTTTTTGATCCATGATTCACAAGCATGTTACTAAAAGTCATTTCTTTTTAGAAGTATGAACTTCTTATAATTTTTCCTTTTCATCATGAAAATTTACAGAAAATACAAATATATTTTTGTATATATTTTCCTTGAAGTAAATAAGAGATAATAGTACACCTTTCAGGGAAGAGCCAAGATGGCCGAGTAGAAAGATTAACATATGGTAGCTCTGAACACACAGCCCATGGATCTCCTGTAAAAAGAACTCCCAAAAATTTCTGGAGAAGTGGAAGTCTCACAGAAACAGAATGAAGGAGATTTCCATTCCAGAGAGCCCTGAAAAACCAATCCCAAAAGTCCATCACGCAACAGACAGGAGCAGAGCCCATCCGTTCCCTGGCCTTGTGGCAAAGAGAGGAGCAGATCAGGGAAGACGTAAGGTTTGGAATCTCCAGCAGCCATGAAGGTCCCTCCACCCACAGACACACAGGTCAGTGAGAGAGACTTCTGGGCTGGCTGAGAGGGGAGTGGGGTGTCTCCATAACTCAGGCACTCTCAGGAGGCAGCAGCAAAGGCAGTAGGCAGCCAGAGGCTATCAGAGAAGGCAAGAGCTCAGCAGCAGCTCCATTACAGAAGGTCTATGCATAAATCCCCTGAGGGAACTGAGCCTGGGAGGCGGCCTTGCCCCTACCTGAGAACCTGATTTAATCGTACCCTGAACAGCAGCCACCCCTGCCGAAGAAAGCCCTGAGCCTGGGGAGCAGCATTTGAATCTCAGACCCCAAGCACTAGCTGGGTGAATCTGGGGTGGAGTGGAGATGAATCTCAGAAGTCAAGTAACTGGCTGGGAAAATGTCCAGAAAACAGAAAAAAAATAAAACCATAGAAGGTTACATTCTTGGGAACCAGATGACTGCTCCCTTCCTTTCTGATGAGCAGGAAGAATGCTTACCATCGGGTAAAGACAAAAGAGTCAAGGCCTCTGTATCCCAAACATCTGAAATAGATATCCAGTGGGCTCAGGCAATGGAAGAGCTCAAAAAGGATTTTGAAAATCAAGTTAGACAGGTGGAGGAAAAACTGGGAAGAGAAATGAGAGAGATGTAAGAAAGGCATGAAAAATGGGTCAATACCTTGATAAAGGAGACCCAAAAAAATGCTGAAGAAAATAACACCTTGAAAAATAGGCTAACTCAATTGGCAAAAGAGGTTCAAAAAGCCAATGAGGAGAAGAATGCTTTCAAAAGGAGAATTAACCAAGTGGAAAAAGAGGTACAAAAGCTCACTGAAGAAAACAGTTTTCTCAAAATTAGAATGAAACAGATGGAGGCTAATGACTTTCTGAGAAACCAAGAAATCACAAAACAAAACCAAAAGAATGACAAAATAGAAGATAATGTGAAATATCTCATTGGAGAAACAGCTTACCTGGAAAATAGATCCAGGAGAGACAATTTAAAAATTATGGGTCTACGTGAAAGCCATGATCAAAAAAGAGCCTAGATATCATCCTTCATGAAATTATCAAGGAAAATTGCCCTGATATTCTAGAACCAGAGGGCAAAATAAGTATTCAAGGAATCCACCAATCACTGCCTGAAAGAGATCCAAAAAAGAGAAACTCATAGGAACATTGTGGCCAAATTGCAATCAGCTAGAAAGAAACAATTCCAGTATTGTGGAAATACAATCAGAATAACACAAGATCTAGCAGCTTCTACATTAAAGGATCGAAGGGCGTGGCATAGGATATTCCAAAAGTCAAAGGAACTAGGACTAAAACCAAGAATCACCTACCCAGCAAAACTTAGTATAATACTTCAGGGAAAATATGGTCTTTCAATGAAATTGAGGACTTTCAAGCATTCTTGATGAAAAGACCAGAGCTGAAAAGAAAATTTGACTTTCAAACACAAGAATGAGAAGAAACATGAAAAAGTAAACAGCAAAGAGAAGTCATAAGGGACTTACCAAAGTTGAACTGTTTATATTTCTACATGGAAAGACAATATTTGTAACTCTTGAAACTTTTCAGTATCTGGGTATTTTTTAGGATCACACACACACACACACACACACACACTCACACATGCACACACACACAGAAATAGAGAGCACAGAGTGAATTGAATAGGATAGGATCATATCTTAAAAGAAATCAAGGTAAATGGTGAGAGAGAAATGTAGTGGGAGGAGAGAGGGTGAAATGGAATGGGGTAAATTATCTCTCATAGAAGAGACAAGCAGGAGACTTTTTAGTGGAGAGAAAAAGAGGAGAGCTGAGGAAAAAAAACATGAAGTTTACTCTCATCATATTTGACTAATGGAAGGAATA
>JAQQSK010016458.1:0-10436 GCA_028658325.1 Potorous gilbertii | reverse complement strand
TTTCCTGTGTTGTAAGATAGGTTTTCATACCAAAATGATTGTGGATTTTATTCCTTCCTTTAGTCAAATGTGATGAGAGTAAACTTCATGTTGTTGTTTTTTTTCTCCCAGCTCTCTTTTTCCCTCCATTAAGGAGACTCCTGCCTGCCTCATCTATGAGAGATAATTTATCCCATTCCATTTCACCCTCTCTCCTCCCACTCCATTTCTCTCTCACTGTTTACCTTGATTTCTTTTAATATATGATCCCATCCTATTTAATTCACTCTGTGCTCTGTCTCTGTGTGTGCGTGCGTGTGTGAATGTGTGTGTGTGTGTGCACTCCTGTACATGTGTATGTGTACGTGTGTGTATGTGTGTGTGTGTAATACCACCAACTACCCAGATACTGAAAGATTTCAAGAGTTACAAATATATATAATTATGATTTAAAATAAAAATTAAGTGACTAAAACGACCCTACCCTTTAATCTGGAGATACCACTACTAAGCATATACCTCAAAAAGGTCAAAGACAGAAAAATGAGTCCCATAGAATATTCATAACATCAGTCTTTATAGCATCAAAGAACTGAAAACCAAACACATGTCCTTTAAACAAATCAGGTTACATTAGTATAATGGGATATTAATGTAGTGTAAGCAACTATGAATATGAAGAATTTTCAGGAGAATGAAAAGAAATTTGAACTGATATGGGATAAAATAAGCACAAGAAAAACAATATATCCAGTGAATTCAGAAATGTAAATGGAAAAAAACATAGAACCAAAACTGTGTAAGTATTATGACTAAACTGGGTCTGGGAGAATAAATGGAAAAATGCACCTAACTCATTCTTTGTAAAAGTGGGGAACATTGTATAAACTGTCATGCCTGCTTGACGTATTCACTAGTTTTACTCTATTTCATTGTTTATTCTCTTTTGTTATTTTTCTTTACAAGTTATGGCTCACTAGGCTAAATGAAACATATTAAGAAATGAAGATGATATGAAAAAAATTTTAATAAAATAAAGAGTAATCATTTCTAATTTAGGAAACAACCGACTCAATTCAATGGTAGGGTCAGAAGAAAAGAAACATGCATTTATGAAACATCTACTCCGTACCAGGGACTGTATTAAGCCCAGGCCCAGGAATTTGGAAGGCCCTGCTTTCTGAGCAGTGACTTAGAGGCAGCAAATGGTGTAGAAAGGAGGGAGATTTTAAAAAGAAAAGAGGCTCTACAATGCACATTCATACAATTAGGATATTAATATTCACCAATGCCAAGTAAAGAGCTAGGATTATATCTTCCCACTGCTACACAGACCCCTTACTCAGGCTACTCTTATTTGACTTTTCCCCTTTTTTGGAATACCTTGAGATTCATGTAAACCTATTTTATTCAATCAGTACACAGAATTGTATTGGTAGAAGGCCCTCCTTGATAAAAGAATTCCCTAATGCAAATCAGCAATTATTTTGCTATTTATTGTCATAGGGAGGTCAAAATAGCCCTTAGATGTTGTGACCTGCCTAGAGTCGCACAGCTTGTCAGATGGGACTCAAACCATGTCCTTCTGACAGTCTCCTAATTTCTATCCATTTATCCATGCTGCCCCTCAAACTGACTATCTTTGTTTTTGGTCTTGGTGGGGCTGAGTGTGAATCCAATGTAATTGGCTCCAGGGAAACACCCCATAGGGAAGACCTTGTTGTCTTTGTATCCCCAGTTCTGGATACTTAGCAAACTCTTTATAAATGTTAATTAATTGAGTTGACTCCAAGATTCTTTTCATTATAATCCTTTCTCTAGACCATGGGTCCTTAATCTGTGTGTGTGTGTGTGTGTGTGTGTGTGTGTGTGTGTGTGTGTGTTTTTAAATAAATAAATGTTCTTAAGTGAAATAAATGTTTAAAAAACATTTAAAATAAAATTTAAATAAATAAATGGTTTTTATATAAAACACATAAGGCTACAAAGAAATCCATTCTATTGAAATATAATTATTGATATCTCTATTTTTAAAAAGTACATGGATTCAGATTAAGACTCTGCTCTAATATCTGAGATTATTTTCAGGGATAAGTGGACTATTTCCTCCAAAAGTGGCAAAAGAAGAAAAAAAAATAAAACATTTCACTTGTAGTGCCCATTTGGATATCAATCACATTTGGCCACTCTCAGGCATGTGGTTGTCAAGTCAAACTTATATACTGCAATGACAAGAAACCACTTAGAATTCCCACTCTTATTTTTAGGGAGAGTCTGAAGTATTAGGAAATACTTCTAGGGTCTTGCCCTTAGGAGATAAGCATTTCCTTTCACAAAGTGTCTAACAAAATTACAAGTATCCTGATTATTCTACTTGCCCTCCTGTGGACTTGATTCAAGTTATTCATGTCTTTCTGAAAAGTGGTACCTAGAACTGAGCATAATAGAACAGGTAGAGTCTGGATTGGCCAAACCATGTTAAATTATCAATTCTCCCCACTCACCTTCTCTGAAGGTGATACTGTGAGATCTGGAGGAAGAAAATTCCATCCAAGAGGGCGAGGAAGAGACCCAAGCAGTTAGAAAAGGGACACAAAAAGGAAGTGGGAGGACAATAAGCCTAGTGTGCATTGTAATTTTCTTATTCCTTGATGCATCGACAGCCTACTTGTTACTAAAAATTATCTCAGATCCTAGAATGAGGCTCTTAACTTGAAGCAGAACTTTAAAAAAAATTATAACTGTGTTTCAATAGAATACTTATTTTGTACTTATATATCTTATTTTATGCATTTAAAAACATTATGAGTAGTCTATAGGCTTCATCAGACTCTCAAAGGGATCTATTACACCAAAAAAATATAATAATAAAATTAAGAACCCCTTCCCCAGTGAGAGTGTTGCAGTGAATAGCATGCTAGACATTAATCAATCAATCTGTATTTATTATGAATTCACCATGTGTCCAATACTGGAGATTCAAAGACAAAAAGAAATAACACCTTCAACACTTTGTATTCTAAAAGAGTCAGAAAGACCTGGGTTTGAGCCTAACCTCAAACACTAGCTATGGAGTCCTACAGATGTCACTTCTCTGAACCTCAGTTTCTTTATTTTTAAGCTTTTATTTAGTATTTTATTTTCCCCAGTTACATATAAAAACCATTTTAATATCTGTATTGAAAACTTTGAAATATAAATTCTCTCCCTTCCTCTATCCTTCCAACCCCATTGAGAAGGCAAACAATTCCATATAGGTTATACAAAGGTGGTCTTGCAAAACATATTTATAATAATCATGCTGTGAAAGAGAATATAAACAAGAAAAAAGACAAGAAAAATAATTTTTAAAAAGTGTGCTTCAATCTGTATTGAGATACATCAGTTCTTCCTGTGGGAATGGATAATTCATCCTTAGTCTTTCAGAGCTGTCTCGGACCACTGCATTGCCAAGAATAGCTAAGTCATTCACAGCTGATCATCTTGCAATGTATCACTGTTACTTTATACACAGGATACACGGTACATTTCACTTTGCATCAGCTCACATAAGTTTTTCCAGGGTTTTCTGAGAGCATCCCTCTCATCACTTCTTAAAACTACATAGTATTCTATTATAGCACATACCACAACTTGTTCAGCTATTCCCTAATTGATAGACATTCCCTCAACTTCTAATTCTTTGCCCCCAGAAAAGAGCTGATATAGATATATATAGATATATATGTGTGTATATATGTGTATATATATATATATATATGTATATGTACTTACATATAGGTCCTTTTCCTTTTTGTTTTTGTATCTTTGGGGGTGCAGACCTAGTAATGGTATTGCTGGGTCAAAGGGTATGCACAGTAATTTCTTTATCTTTAAGAAAGCACCTACCTTGTGGGGCTGTTGGGAGGATTCAATGAGATGATGTATGTAAAACCCTTTGCCAAACTTTGAAGTGCCATGTAAATATCAGATATTTGTTGCTGTCATTATTATGACCTCTGAGATTAGCTGTAAGGTAGAGAATTGGATCAGTAACTCTGAAACACCCTTTTATTCCACCTTACTATTTATTTCCTTCATTAGGAGTTGTGATCTGGGAATTTTCTCCCTTTGAGAATAAGCTCTCTTTGCTAATTGAGATATAGCTAACTATTTCAAGTGTCTTAGCTAAAGAGAAACATCTTCCTGGAACCTTAGCCCTGCCCACTCTTCTCTATAAATAAGAGTGTGAGCAGAAGAGGAACTGGTACTGTCAAAGTCCATACTCCTATATGGGTGGCATCTAAGGAGGGGATCATCTACTCCCTGCCTGGGCCCCCCTGAGTTTGTTTCTTCTGTTTCCTCACCACTTACCACTTTACTCCTCCCCCAAGGCTTGTTCCACTAACCTCTACCACAAGCACTCCCCCAAAACTTCCTCTGGGTTGAGGGAAGGGAATGAGGAGGGGCTATTCTTGTAGCAAGCTGTATCATTGTGGGAACTTGGGGGGGGGGGCACAATGATTCAAGTTTATGAAATGCCTTTACAAAAACACTCATCTCAAGAATGTCCACTACTCTCCCTCCCTTCCATCCTTTTGGGGTCTAAAAGGACAGTTTTGTTGGGGGGAAGGAGATCTCTAGAAGCAATAGTTGAGAGACTCTTTGCTTGATTCCTATCAAAGCTGTAACCTAGACTCAGTGTCCTTGCCTTCCTCCAGCGGACAACTCAATTCATGGGTTTAGGTCAAGGTCTCAAGGTATAGAGGCAATCTCTTGGATTTGAATGAGCCAGAGGGTTGATTCAGAAGAGGTAGAGTCCTGTGGGTTTATAGTTACAAAGGATCTGTTCCGATGAGGAATCAATGTTTTATAATGTAATAAAATGAAATAGGGAGCACAGTCCTCCATAATATTGAGGAACCAAAGAGTAACTGTCCATGTCATCATTATGTTAATTTGACTTTAAATGGGCCCAACCATATGTACTGATTTCACTGTCTTGCTGACCCTGGAGAGTCTCAAGAGACAAGGAAATTAAAACGCAAGGGAGGGCCCTAGGGGATGGAGAAGAATTCTTGGCTGCCCCCTTCCTACTGTGCTACGGTGAACTTCATTTTGGATCTGGGACCAGGCTCAGTGTTCTAGGTGAGGAGGATTGGGATAGAGAATTTAAGGGAGAGGGGTCGGGAAATGGCATCTGCATCTTGGTCTTGACAGTACCCATGCCAACCAACCTAGCCTGGCCCCCTCACCGCCCTTCTGGAAGCTCTGGCCTGGAGGGTGTGGGAGGAACGTGGATGGCTCCGGGATTCCTGGATCGAACCGCCAGAGCATACCCGAGTTTGAAATGAAGCCTTAGCGGCTGTGCTAACTCCGGGGCACAGTTATACTTTGGAGCCGGAACCAGGCTAACAGTTCTGGGTAAGACAGGGCAGCACTCATTATATTTTATCCCCATTTAATCCCTCTCAGGGAGTAGGGAAGGGGCAGAGTTGGCAGCTGCGCCTAGCCTAGGAGAGAGCTGGGGACTGGAATAGGGACCCCCATAGTCCTCCTTCCCAGTCCATTTGTGTGCGGGGTAGCGGGGCTGTGAGCAACAACATTCTCTACTTCGGGACGGGTTCCAGGCTCTTCGTTCTAGGTAAGCCTGTATAAAAGTGATGGAGGAAGAGAGTGCCCAGGGAAGAGGTGATGTTCCTAGGGTAGGGAGAGGAACAGAGGACAGTTGGGAATCCGGTTTTTGTGGGGGGACTAGGGGCTGTGACTCTGGTAACGCAGCCCAGTCTTTTGGATCTGGAAGTCGGCTGATCGTCTTAGGTGAGTGTCCCAGGACAGCTCATAACAGAGCTTTGAAGGTCTGGAAGCGTCCCGGTACCACAGCTCCGCCGATCCCGGACTAGGGACAGCGATGGTGCTGGGGAAAAGTAGCTGTGACAGAGAGAGCCACAGCCGTTTCCATCCTCTTAGGGACGCTTTCTCCTGCTCTATAGACGATTCTTTCCTGATCTGTTTAAGATAGGAGTGTAAGAGAGTGGTGAGGGGAGTAAGGGGCAAGCTGAGATGGACCAAGAGCACAGCCCTGGCAGACATGGGGATCTGGCTCGTGGGGTTTGTCTGTACCAGTCTTCCTAGGAGCAGTGTTTAGACCGGTCCGAGTCACAGGTGATACACCTTTCCTCCTGGCTATCTCTAGCCAACGAACGGTCCTTCCCACCTGTGGCTCCGCATAGTCATTTTCCAGTAGCTAGCTTCTCTTTGTGGGAGGATGATTCCGAAAGGCAGCTTTGGAAAAGTTTCAGCCTCCCCTCTCAGGTACCACCCTGAGTGCCCCCCAGTCTACAATTACCCTTCCCTAACAATGGATTTATTTACTCCAAGGAAACCTGAGTGCATACGAAAAAATTGGGGTGAAAGGGGAATGGAGGAAGGTAGCAGAGGGACTAGTCTCACTCGTTTGGGTTTCTAGGGGAGGAGGGAAGCATACTTTGCAAGTCTTCCCGCTTGGACAAAAATAGTGCCTAAAGCGAGGTAAATGTCAAAGGGAAAGGATCCGAGCAGAGAGTGTAGAATGACAGCCAAGTAGTGTGGAATCTTGAAAAAGACATTGAATTGGGAGTGAGAAGATCTGAATTTATACAGATCTCCAACCTTTGTGACCCTGGGCAAATTACTTACTCTATGTCTCTGGGCCTCAAGTACACCATCTGTAAGATGAGGAGGGTTTCGCTATAAGAGCTCTAAAGTCTCTTCCACATATAACCCTGTTCTGCATTTTATTTATTCTACAAGGTTGGGGAAGGAAAGAGAGAGAGAGAGAGAGAGAGAGATGTTGGTTTCTCCCCTCCTCTTCATTTATGGAATGGTATACAGAGAGCTTAAAATCTAGTATATAATGCTCTATACCCAAAGGATAATTAGGTGTTTACTTATTTAGTGGTGGTACAGAGGAAGGAGAGGAAAGGTGATAACGACTGATGGACAAAGTGGAAGGAAGCATAGGAATAACAGACACAGGCAATAGGAGACATCCAGTTCCAGGCTTCATTTGACTTTTCAAAGTAGACTCCTGTATTGATTACAAAGTCTGCCTCTCCCCCTTCCCCAAGGACTTCACTCTCTTACTTTGTGGTCCTGTTCCTTGAGAAAAGTCATAGGATTTTGAACTAGAAAATTGTTAGAGATTATCTCATCTCAACCTTTATTTTTAGAAATGAAGGAAATGAGTCTCATAGAGGTGAAATGTAAGGATCATGTCCATACCACTGCCACCAGGCCTTGCCCATGGGCACCCATCAGATTTGTCAGTCATGTAAATTGGAGGAATAAGTTCTTGTCTACATTGGTTGATTAACTCAAGGGTGCCACAAGAGTCTCTAGTCTTGAAATATTTCCCCTTCCTTCAGACTAGGCCTAAAAGCCCCACCATTACAGTTACTCCTCTGGGACTGAGGAAAGATAAGAAGATAGGGAATATGGAAGGACAGAAGTTCTTTAAATACATATATTTTACTTTAGAAGGTGTAATGTGAATCTAATGTTTGATGAGTTCTCTTGCAAAATAGAGATTATATTTATTCCTCTTGGCACTAGAGTGGATAACTAAGATTAATATGTGGAATTTTTAGGGAGAAATATTGCAGCTCAATCTAGGGAAGGATTTTTTATCGGTTTAGACTATCTAAAAATAGACAAGAATGTTTTAATAGGTGGTGAGTTCGCTGTCCCTGGAGGTGTTCAAGCAAAGACTGGATGATCACTTGTTGGGGAGGAGGATGTACCTCATTCTTCAGTGAAAATCTTAGATCACTTTCAGCTATGATGCCAAGATCTTGGAAAGAAGAACTGGATTTTTACTAAATTCTTTCTCTCATTCAACATTAAACCCTAGACTAATTTAATAAACACTTATTTAGCTCTTAGGTATATGAAAGTTATAAAGATAAATAAGATTAGATCCCTGCCCCCACAGAACTCCCCTTAGCTTGAATGAGTTTGTTGTTATTCAGTTGTGTCTGACTTTATGACCCCATCTGAGGTTTTCTTGGCAAAGATACTAGAGTGGTTTGCCTTTTCTGTCTCTAGCTCATTTTACACATGAGAAAACTGAGGCAACGGGGTTAAGTGATATGCCCCCGGTCACACAGCTAGTTAGTCCCTGAGAGCTGTGTTTTAACTGAGGTCTTGCTGACTCCAGGGCAGGTGCTCTATCCTTTGCTCCACATTTCTGAGTTTATTAGAATGTAAAACCAATCATCTACAATTGGAAGACCCTGAAGTGGGAAAGGATCAAAGAAGTTTTGGCATGAGGGAGGGAGGGAATAAGCATTTATATACAGCTCTTACTATGTGCCAAGTGCTTCATACCAGTATTGTTTCCCCTGATCCTCACGACTCTGAGAGGTAGGTGACGTTCTTATCCCCATTTTGCTGTTGAGAAAACAGAGACAAAGATTAAGTGACTTGCCCAGGGACAGGGTCACGTAGCTAACACTTGTGGAGATTGGATTTGAACCAAGGTCTTCCAGAATTCAGGCCCATTACTCTATCCTTTGTACCACCAACTGACTCAGAAGAGGCAATTCAGGAAACACCTAGAACAGGATATGTGACTTCAAATGGCTGATCATTCTGAGCTGTCACCATAGGAAGACATTTACAGGTAAAGAAACTATGAACCTGCTAGTGGAGCCAAAGTAGATACATAGGGTTCTGTCTTAGGATAATTCTGACAAAAGCAAACACACTCTCAGATTTGTCAGTCTGAAGGAATCATGATCCCAAAACAAAAAAAAGTCAGTATATACCAGGTTAACAATTGAAGCAAATGTATAGAATCTGCTGGAATTTAAGTCAATTCAACAATTTTAAGCATCTGCCCTGAGCAAGAGACTGTGCCAGGCATAGGGAATACAGCTAAAGAGAGAGGAGATCCTGTTCTCAAATACTTACATTCCTCAGGGGGATATAATTGACACATGAGTATATACAAAGTAATAAAGAGAATTTTAAAAACAGAAATACTGCTAATAAGAAGGGAGGAAGAAGGGAAGGTTTGACTGGCACAGAAAGTGAGACTTGATCCATGCTGTGAAGGAAGCTAGGGATTCTCCTAGGCAGTTAGGGGAGAGAACATGGGAGGTCAATTTTGCAAAGGATCAGAAAGTGCTTCAGAGAGAGTAATATAAAATAAAAGCAGAGAGGGAGAGAGGCAGATTTAAATATTCATCTAAGCATGTTGTTTTTATCCTAGAAGTTAATGAAAACTCATTGAGAATTTTTTGAGGGAATTGGGGAAAGAGAAGACATGATCAGATCTGTCCCTTTGGAATTTGAATTTATCAACTATAAGGAAGAATTAGAAAAGGGTCTGGGAGACCAATAAGGAAACTACAAAAACAGATGATAGGGGCCTGAAATAAGGTAAAGACCAAGTGAATGTAGAAAGAGGACAGATGTTAGGGAGATTGCAGAGGTAAGATCGACAATCATTACATAAGATGTCCCAAAAACCTTAGTGCTGGCAATAAGATTTTTGGGACATCCCAAAAAATAGAACTGAGGGAGAGGATGACTCCAATGATGGATATCCAAAAAGATACTTGTGCTTTTGAAAAAAATGGGGAGATGTGGAGGAGAGATAGGTTTAAAGGTCTCGGTTCAAAGAAGTCTACCAATAGGCAAAAGGAATTGGGACTTAACTGACAGAAGCAATGTAGTTTTCTATATGTGAAAAGGAAAAATATCCCTCAACAATTCTAGATCTACAATTCGTGACAAATCTTTTCAATTAAATCTCAACACAACTTATTTAAGTATCTGCTATATTCAAAATAATTTGCTATGTACTAGAAGAAATATAAAAGTAAACAAAATAATATATCTGAACTTAAGGAACTTGCATTTGATTAGAAAAGATAAGTTGTATATTCAAAAATTTTATATATGTATACAAAGCACATATACAAAATTACAATTCAAAATATAACATTACAAGAGGACAAGGGAGTCATGGAATTTTGTGACTTCCATCTGTGAGATCATGAAAGATTTTTCAGGTTTCTTATCTGTAAAATGAAGAAAATGGAAAATACAATTTTTGAGCTCTTTCCAAGCTTTAAATACATAACTAGGTCTTGAAGTATAAACAAGATATTGTTTTTCTGTTAAAAACAATATCTTAATTCTCACAGGGTACTACAAATAAACAAATATATAATGCATTCTTCTTCCTGCCTTCACAAGAAGACAGCTCTATGTCCATGCCTGGATACCAACCTCTTTCTATTTTTCAGATGACCTGACCAGGGTGACACCCCCAAAGGTGACTGTGTTTCAGCCATCTGAGGAAGAGATGAAGGAGAAGGGAAAGGCCACACTGGTCTGTCTGGCCACAGGCTTCTACCCTGACCTTGTGGAGCTGAAGTGGTGGGTGAACGAGCGGGAAACCCAAATTGGGGTCAGCACAGACCCTCAGC
>JAQQSK010016457.1:0-10436 GCA_028658325.1 Potorous gilbertii | reverse complement strand
AATGGGAAAGGGACCCACATGTACAAAAATATTTATAGCGGCACTCTTTGTGGTAGCCAAGAACTGGAAATCAAGGAGATGCCCATCAATTGGGGAATGGCTTAATAAATTATGGTATATGAATGTAATGGAGTACTAGTAAATAAAATCAAATAAGAAGCAAAAAAGAATCCCATATTCAAGATTTATGGTTTTATCTACCCCCAGGCACAGAAAAAACAAATGTTTCACTTCCGAGTCTTTTATTGAGATACAAAGTATTTAACTTTCTCTTGTTAGATCAGTTTGCATATTGAACATCCTGCTTAGCTAAGGTTATTTTGAAGGAATGAGTAAAATTCTTTCCTTTAGCTTAATATTCAGTTATTTTCTTTAATGTTTAGAATTAGCCTTGCAGAATATATTACTCTGGGATGCTAAATGATCTCTGCCTTTTCGGAATATTGTATTCAAAATCTTCCTCTGATTTATTGTAGAGAAAAAAGAATCGTGCTTTCTGACTGTCTCTGAAATGCTAAAGGTTTTTATCTTGCTGGCTGCAAAAATTATTTGTTATTTTAATTCTGAATTATGACTACAATGTTTCTTAGTGTGTTGTATATATTCTCTCAATCTGTACTTCACTTTCCATTTCCAATATTTCTGAGCAGTTTTTATGTATGGTTTCAGGAAGCATTAAATTCACATTTTTCTCTAAATTGTGTTTTTTTTGGAAGAAATATAATGCTGAAATTTCTCATTGCATCCTATTTTCTATTTCAATATTTTTGCTTCATGGGATTGTTTATCTTCTTCTAATTTTGTTTTTATTTTGTTCTGTTAATTTTCCTTTTGCCTTTTCATTTTTGCATATCTTTTCTGTCACTCACTTTTTCAGAGAATTTGCTATTTTATAAAATGCCTCTATCTAGTTCTCAACATTCTCTACTATATTACTAGAATTGTTAGTTTTTTATTAAGAACTCTAATTTTTGCCTTTATTTAGATGATATTTAATGTAGGAAAGAATGAGATAAGAAAGGAGTTCAGGCATTTCTATGAGGAATTTGAGGAGAGAAAAATCACTTTTGGCTGGAGGGTGTATCAAAGAGGGCTTCATTGAGAAGGTGGCACTAGAGTTAGGCCTTGAAAGAAGGGAGATGAATGACTGGGAATGAATTTCAGGAAGTGAGATAGAATGAGCAAGAGATAGACTGGTATGAGAATGGGCATAGTCAATGATGTAGGTGTCAGTGGGAAATGGAATTAAGAAATGAGAGTTAGGATAAGGGGTAGTTTATTAATAATAGTGGAAGGTCTTAGGTGGCAAAAGATAGGAACTGGAGGTGGCTAGATCTGAACTGGTTAGGGATAAGAACAGGAGGAGAGGGAACGGGGGAAAGGTTCCAAGTAGAAGGACATGGAACTAATAGACCTATGACAAGAGTTTTGCTGTAGTTTCATTTGTTGGGGAAGAGAAGTAACTAATCTTCTCCCCCACTTTCCAGTACTAATATCCATGAATTCTTTTCCCTTTTTCCTTTTGCACTTCCCTCCCCACACTCCTCAAGGATTTAATCCAGTAGAGAACCACAAGTCACAAGATTGGGAATTGGTATCTTTAGATACCTTAATCCATTGCACTATTAGAATACACTAAGAAAAATACCAGAGAATTTTAATTTAAGTGCCAAACCCTCAGCTGTCCTACCCTAGTTATAGCTCTGACTAAAAGTCTTTCCTCCTTCTGATTCCTTTTGGTGTTTGTTTGAGTCTATAGCAGAAGTGCCAAACATAAAGTCTGAAATGCTCTCAGGATAGCCTAAATCAGATTAAAATGTAATTGGGAAATATTTAACAAAAGAAACAAAAATATGATTTTTCTTAATGTCCTTTTGTTACAATGATCTTCTTAATCAGTGGATTAGGGTATGGAGAACTAAGCTGAAATGAAAGTATAATACACTCCCTGGCAGATTCCTGCCCAAGGTTTACTAAGTGGTAGTCGACTCAATTGAGAGTTTGATGAAGATCAAGGAGATGACCCTTATATTTAAAACCGAGTAAAGCTCTCCTGGTGTCTAATTTACTTAAAAGCTTCACTCTTCAAGGCCCCCACAACCTATGTATTCTCCATCATCCATTAGAAAACTCCATTAGTAAAGATTGATGATCTTTCTTAGCTTTGTAAGGGCTCTATAGAAATGACTGTCTGGTCAGACTCTAAACACAAATGATGTCTTTTGACTTTAATGGAGAAATAACTAATTGTATTAATGAGTCACATCAATATGCATTCATTTTCCCTCCCCTTCTGTTCCAATTTTTAGTCATTTCTAGACACAAAATAGAAGGAAAAGAATAGAACAGGGAAGAAAGACATGAAGAGACAAAAGAAAAGAAAAAAAGGCAAGTTAAGAGAGGGAAGGGATAGAGAATGGATCTGTGATTTCATTGGTCTAGAGAGATCCTTGGAGAATAAGCTCCTTCCCTCATACCAATGCAGGTCAGTGCTATCTCTGCACCTTGAGAATTTACTAGAGTACTGAGAAGTTCATTAAATTACTCAGGTTCACAAAGCCTTTATGGTCTTCCTGACTTCAAGGACAGTTCTCTCTCCATCTACAATTCACTCTTTTTTTCTCCCTCTCACCCTCCCTCCCTCTTTTTCTTCCTTTTTGCTTTCCTTCCTCCCTCCCTCGCTCCCCTCTCTCAGAAATAAATTAATAATTATGGTACTATAATATCATCACAGGGATTTCCCCCTCCTACCAACTCTGATCTCAAACCATTTATGACTTAATAGGTAAATACTAGAGTTTGTGTCCAGAATCTCGCAGTTAACAGATGTGAAATTTACATCAAGCTTTCCTTGCCTCCTCCCTAGAATTGTAACATACTGTCCTTCTTCCATGATAATACGAATAAATGACAATTATAAAGATTTACAAAATGCTCTCCTCCAGGAAGGAGGCAGAATGCATACCTCCCCTAGCCTCTCTAGGGTAGTGACCAGTCCATACCTCGGCTTCAACTGTTACATGTCTAGAGAAGAGAGAGCCCGCCTCAAACTTCTTTACTCACTATCACTAAACATCTACTTTTCCCATGGGAAAATAAAACAAAACAAAAAATAACTTCATGAGATAAGCAATGCAAGCTAACACATCCATTTTTCAGCTGAGACTCAGAGATATTAAATGATTCACTCTATGACATACAGTTAATAACTTTCAGAGTTGGCATGGGAACCCTAGGACTTTCAGCTCTAAGGTCTGCGTTCTTTCTACTATTTCACATTAAAATTCTTTTTTTAAGTTAAAAATTATATTTTGATAGTTACTAAAAAAAAAGTGACCCTTCATTTAAGGTAACATAGATCTATAGGTCAACTGGTCTAACCCTCTCACTTTATAGATAAGAAAACTGATCCTGAGGGGGATAAAATGATTTGTCCAACATGTGATGAGGTAGAATTTGAATCCAAAGCCTTTGACCATAGAGATAGCACTCTTTTCACTATGCCACACAGTCTCTATACTTATATAAAAATGTCTTTTAAAAAAATACTTCAGGCAGTAGATAGGTCACAGTTTTGACCTAGTGACCATTCTATTTCTGTATGTCATAATTTCAAAGGCTCTGCTAAGCAAGTTCTGTTTAACTTTGTATTCCCCTCACTGTCTACCACGTAGTAGATACTTAAATAAATGCTTGCTGAATGAAAGAAATGACAATCAATTAACCAGCAAACACATAGGTGAAGTATAGTGATAGGTAACAAACTTTTTTTTCCTTTTAGACTTCAAGTTTGGGGCATAATGGTTGTCTGGTCCAGGGGAAGAAGGAACAGGCAGCTGCTATTACTCACTTTTCTGGTCTTCTAGCAAAGTTTGAAGTATGTTAAAACCTTGGAAATGTTCACACATATTTCATATGCTGTTTACTAAATCCTGTGCCAATGACCAAGACCAGCCCTCAAAAAAGTTGCCAAGTAGGCAAGTTTATTTTCTGAGTTCCCAGCTCTTGCTTCTGTGATGCCTCATATCTAAATGTGCTCAGAGAAGAGGGTTTGAAACTCATTTCTACCATGTTATAAATGACTGATTAAGTTTAATGTTTCTCTTCTCTGGGGTATTTTAACTTTAATAGGAATCAAAACCTTATAATTTAGAGGTGTAACTTTAAGCATTAACCAGCAAGGGGTGGGGAGATTTTCGTTATTGTTCATTAGCATCATTTAGCCTACTCAAAGCATTTGAAATCATACCAAGCAGGCAATTAACAACTTTACCTGTGCATAAGGTCAAGTAATAGCACTGAGGATAGAGAATGATGGGGGAGGGGGAGTTTCAGATATGCAGCCTAAACCGTATCTCCATTGCCTATCATCACATCCTGCCTTTGTAACTTGCCCCTTTTGCTTTAAGGTAGTGCCAAGCACAATTATAATTAGTAAGATATTCACCAGAGGAAAGAAGTCACAGATACAATATTCCCATCCCTCTCGTGGGACTGACTTCCCTCAGGTTAGTGCATTAAGGGACAGGACACCAAAAAAAATGCAAATAAGGGAAATCCCTTAAAAACCCAGATAAGGAAGCATACCCATACTGATCCCTAGAAATTTAGTAAGATCCGATTCCCTCTCTGCTGATATTAAAACATGTTCAAAGACATCAAGACTGGCCTTATAGTTTACCAGAAATAATTACCCCTCCTTCTTAAGTACCTTGATGATGGTGGCCCAATTACCAATTGCATAGTTCGCCTATTCCTGGCTCTGCTTTGTCCTTTAGTTATCTACTAAATAGATGTAGGAAGAATGTTTTGCATACACACCCCCCAACTCTAATTATTGTTAACTAACAATATGCTCTACCTCACCCATGTCTTTATTGATTGAGAATACCTCTTGAATGTTCGGAATCAATCATCAAATTCCTTCAGAATCAATCAAATTCCTAGTCACCTTTATTAAGTCAATCAATCAATCAAAGGTAGAAAGGTGCAAATAAGGAATGCTTTGTGCCATTGGATGAAATCAGATGGCAAAATTTATTGGGACTGGTTGAAAGAATTAGACCCATCTCTGAGCCTAGTATACCATAGAAGGGATTTGAGCAGTAAAGCACTTTGGGGATGTTCTGAGGAGCTAGACTCTTTTTTCCTAAAAGCAAAGGGCAGAAAGGGGGAGGTGAAGTGAAACCAGAAGCAGTATTGTGTTGCCCTACCTTCCTCTCCTCCACCTTTGGTGCTGTTATTGGAGTGGTTTGGTAATAAACAATGCATCCAGCAAGGAAATGACAAGACAAATCAGACACATGGATGAAACACACTTCCAGAGAGAATGAGCTATTCTGGGCATAGAGAAATGCCTCTTCTGGATTCTGCAAGGGACTTGATACTTTGGACCCAGCAGAGAGCTACACACATCTCAAGGTAACTTCACAAGAACTTCAGGAAGGGAGAAAGGACTTCCATTTAATCATGAACTGTGAATTACCCCTTTGTCACATATGCTCTCTAAGCTCAAACCCCCTTATCTTAGACTCTTAAATGTACTTATGGTAGTGTGTCCCGGATGTTTCGGTGAATGTTTTTGTACCAACCATTCTTATCGTTTATTGCTTTACTGTATTTCAGTAAATATCCTTTTCTAAGAGTTTTTTTTTTTTTTTTAACAAACTCTGGCTGGCTAGTAGATATTGGGAAACCTAGTGGATAGTCTCATGAACAAAATTCCTAAAGGAAGATCTTAGAGTTACTTCTAGACCTCTGAGGAAGGAGTAGCAGTCACACTGGAAAACTGGCTTATGAGTGTGAGAGGGATTTGGAGAAAGCTACCCTGTAGGGGTGCTAGCTATATAATTAAGTAGGAAGTCGGGAGAAAAGCACCTGGACAAGGGTAGAGGAGAAGGAGTACCTTAAGATGTTTCTTTTTTAGTACAAAAACTTTACTTTATTTGTGTAATAAATACACATAAAGTGAAAATGTATTTAAAATCATATTTTTCAATATTTCTCAGAGGCACCTTCCTTCTCTTCCATCCACAATATAGAATGGATCGGGCTTCCTTTCTTTCGGGCCTCCTTTCTTTCCCTCCTGAGCTAAAGGTTAACTTTCCCTTAAAAGATACAAAGCTGCCCCTAGGTCCTGATTGGCCACTGGCTTCCCTGATACAACTTCCTGGCCACCTAAGGACATGAAAAGTGACATGGAATCTAGGCTTCTCAGACTTGGTGGATCTATGAAGACCATTTGAATCACTATGTCCTTTACTATATCTTGCCCAGAAATGATCAGACGAAATTCTGTATGAATATAAGGAGTCTAGAGAAATTAAGTGCTACTTTATCCTTGTTGTATGTTAGGGCAAAGTAAACCTTTTTTGGTTAACTGTTCAATTACTTGTGAATGCCTCATTTTAACCCAGCATTGAACCTGAACAAAGAGAGTGCAGGAGTTAGAGATACCTCCAACAATATATCTTAATGATTTTTTTTCCAAAATGTTTTTTACTCATTCCTTGCTTATTAAATAGGAGATGCTGAACATAATTTAATCTGATGATCTGAAGTAGATGCCCTCAGGAACTCTTTAGATGTACAGGATGTATAACACTCACTAAATGGTCAATCAGTCAATAAACATTTATTTAGCACCTACCATGTGCTAGGTACTGCCGCAGACATCTGTACTTTTCAAGTTTTTTTTTTGACATTTTTCCTATTTTTTTCCGCCTTTCATTGTCGGATTGTCAGTTGTCTTGAATGAGCACCTAGTCTCTGAATGAAGGACTGAGGGACACTGAGTAATTTATGATTTAAACTGATCAATGAATTCTGAGTAAAAAGAGTAACTGACTTGGATTTTGGATGTTTCCTTCTCCTGATTCTTGGCTATGTCTCACATAGGGGAAGTTGTGAGAAAGATGATTTCTAGATAGGTGAGATTGTTTTGGCAAGGTAGAAGATACACAGTAAGCAATGCTCTACATGGTCCTAGACTGCAGTGCATTTTGAGTTTCTATATGATTTTTATAATCTTTCATATTTTTCCATCACTGTCAAGTTGTTAGTTGTCTTGAATAAGTGTAAATAGCTTCAGAATGAAGGACTGAGGAACTTTCTCTAAGTGTCTTAGCACTAAACCAATGAAGAACTCTGAGCAAGACTGCCACAACTAGACTTTTGAATCTGATTTTGGATTTTTTGTTTCCTCCAAGTTTTCAACTTCTTCTCCCACAGGCAAACTTACCAAACAGATGAGTTCTGATTAGGTGAGGTATTATTAATTCTAGGTAAGGTAGGAAATACACACTAAGAACCTGCCAATTGCTACCTGTTACCCAGTGCTTGATAAATATTTGTTGATTGATTGAGAGCTTGAACAAATGTCCATTACCTCCTAATGGGTATCTTTTAAGATTACTTATGGCCTAAATATCTGATTTAATCCCTGTCCTGAACTGTTTTTCTGTCTCCAAAGCAAGTCAGATGTCTAATAAACAGGTTAACATTCATTCAGGACTTTTTGTTCAGTATTTCATATATTGGGGCATCATACTTATCATATGGAATAGTATACAATCACCCTTGTTATATACAAACAATCTAATATTTTAAACCAATGTTGTCCTTGGCTGTTACCTATCTCCATTTGGCAGGAAGATCAAATATTTGCTGTCTGAGGTAGTTTCTGGGCTATTTTGGACTCCTTGGTGTAACAACTATTTTACAATTAATGCTTGTATTTAGTTTGGAACACTGTGGTTTAAGAAAAGTGTCGGTAAGTTAGAGACTAACAAGAGGAAAGCAACCAGAATGGTGAAAGACCTTAAATTCATGAAATATGAGAATCAGTCGAATACATGGGGACATGCTGAACCTGGAGAAAATAACACTTGGGGGACACGATCCCTTTCTTAAATATTTTCAGAGCTATCATGTGTGAGAATGATTAGATTTGTCCCACTTATCTCCAAAGGGAAGAAAATAATGAGTATTTGGGGAACTTAGAAAAAGTGAATTTAGGTTTGATGTCAGGAAAATCTTGAGAACCATATAAGTTGTGCAAAGGTTGAATAAGCTACGAAGAGAGCTAGTGAGCTCCCTTTTTTGGTGGATCTTCAAGCAGAATCCAGATGACCATTTGAGATGGCTCAGGAGGAGAAAGTGAGGCTGGTGACCTGCCCAGCCCTCCCTCACTCAAAACATAGTCAAGTGCAAGTCATGTCATCATTTCTCTGATGGCATGGTCTTCTTCAGAAAGGAGGGACAACCCCAAGTTGACCATTTGTCCAGTATGTTAGAGAGGGGACCTCTTTCACCTATGAGTTGAATTAGATGACTGCTAAGGTTCCTTATATTTCTCTAATCAAATTTTGTGATTATGTTTCAGTTTAATTCCGCTAGGAAATCTGAGTCATTCTCTTTGCTTTAATAACATTTTCCATTTTTCAGAGTCAATAGCTTTGGTGGAAGCTGCTGTAATTGTGGTCATCGCACCAGGGCCCTCTGCGGTTTGGTTTAATCTCTCCCCTTCCTTTCTACGTTGTTATCGATCTTGACCTTTGTTCTAAATAATCAATAATTTGACTGGATATATAAAGTTGATTCTGAAATGATTCCTAACTCAATAACTGGCTGTTTTCTGTCTTTGAAGATCTAGCCAGGTTCATTAAAAAAAATGTTGCTCAATGGTCCCGTCTAGCCCTTCTCGCTTTTTTCTTTAAGAATGGTATGATGGTGTTTTATGACATATAATTTGTATTGCATTATGATCTGAGGAGGCTGCATTTGGCTATCTCTGCCTTTCTGCACTGGATTGTGACTGCAGAAAACTGAAAAATGAATTTTTAAAAAAACATGGTAGCTTGGGACCCTTCCCCTCTGGCCCAGGCCGTTAACACCCCTCACGGGCTTGGCTGGGGCATCATAGAGTGGGGCGGTCTCGGGTCCCAGCACCGCAGCTCTCCCGGCTACTGGGGAAGGGGCCAGGGCAGGGGAGCATGAAGGAGGGAAGGTGGGGAAACGAAAGTGTCATCGCAGAAGGGGGAGCCGCACCTGCCCCTGGGCGGCGAGCTTCTTCAGAAGTCTCACGGATTGTGAAGAAGCAGCAATGGAGCCTTGCCCCGCGGCCGAAGGAAGAGCGGAGACCCAGCGAGGGCAAGGCCTGCGGCAGGGCAGTTACTGCCAAGTGCGAGGGAAAGAAAGCTCAGCTGGGAGAGAAAGAGGAGAGAGAAAGTGGGACAAGAGGAGAAGATCCCGCTTTGCTTCATTGCTGAGGAATCCAGGCCCCCTTGAAGACTGCGGAGAGCCCCGCAGTGCCCAGCCCTGGGGCAGGATGTGGGCATTCCTGCAACGTTCTGGCCGATGCCAGCCCCTGATACCACCGAGCCGGTATGTAGGACCTACCCAGCAGAAACAAAATGAAATAGGCAAAAAGCGGTCCCTACAACGTGACAAAAAAAGAGTGCGGGACAGGATTGTTTCAGTCCCATGGTTTTCCTAGGGATCGATTTAACCCAGGGTCAGATTTTGCAGATGTGCCAAGATGGGTGAAAAGCATCGAAAAACAATGGTATCAATAGGAGTGAAAAACCCACTACTAGATTTGACAGCATTGGGAGAATGTCATTAGGTGAGAGCTGTGGGGTTTTCCCCTGTGCCATCTACTTTCAACTCTTAAGAAATTCTACAGGAGAATTTAAATGCGGATCATCAAGGGTTTTAATTGTTATAGTGCTAGGGTCCTGGCAGCAGGTCTCAGAAAATATGAAGCAGAAAATGATTACCATGGTGAAAACAGCAGCACAGATGGGAATTCTCTGGATTCAGTCACCGGTCAAAAGGTTCAAGTTAGGGGAATCCATTGATTGTGAAGACTTGAGGAGAAATAATAGTATTAAAAACAATTGCACTGAGCCTGAAGGAGTCAGGTATTATCACAGCCCAATTCAGTCCTTCCAATATGTAACAAGTCAGGATATTATCTGTTCTCTTTAGAATATTATGCAGGAGATGGAAACTTACACAACTGAGCTAACTCAGGTTCTTTCAGGTGGTACTGTAAGTGGTACCATCACAGGCTTATCCTCTGGAGGAGCACTTATGCAGGGAGGACCACAGCAAGCTATAAACCAGATGGTGCCAAATTACATTTCATTTAGAACTCAAACATTTGTGTATGGCAGTGGGGGAGCTGCTAAGGCATTTCTGGTCTGTTTTCCAGTTAATACATCATTCCTGGAAGGAAAGGTAATGAGGATGATGAGTAATTTGGAATGATTCCAAGCTACTATGCTGCCCATTCCAAGAAAATATTCAGGGACAGTATTTAAGCACAAATTTGGTAAGTTATATAGAAGAGATGCTGCAGGTGGCCTACAAGAAACTCCACACATAGCAGTACTGGTGCCTGTTAAAGAAGGCAGTGAAGGAGCCTCAGGCAC
>JAQQSK010016456.1:0-10436 GCA_028658325.1 Potorous gilbertii | reverse complement strand
TGTCTAACTTGATTTTCAAAATCCTTTTTGAGCTCTTCCATGGCCTGAGCCCATTGGATATCTATTTCAGATGTTTGGGATACAGAGGCCTTGACTCCTATGTCTTTACCTGATGGTAAGCATTGTTCTTCCTCATCAGAAAGGAAAGGGGCTAACATCTGTTCCCTAAGAAAATAACCCCTCTATGGTCTTATTTTTTTTTCCCTTTTCTGGGCATTTTCCCAGCCAGTTACTTGACTTCTGAGAGTCCTCTCCACCCCTGGCCTAGGTCTGCCCAGCTAGTGCTTGGGGTCTGAGATTCAAATGCTGCTCCCCAGCCTCAGGGCTTTTGGCGACAGACCTGGCTTCTATTCAATGGGAGCTTAATTTCTGGTTCTTAGGTAGGGGCAGGGCCACCTCCCAGGCTCAGTTCCCTCAGGGGGTTTATGCAGAGACCTTTTGTAATGGAGCTGCTGCCGAGCTCCTGCCTGCTTCAGGAGCCTCTGGCCATCTGCTGCCTCTGCTGCTGCCTCTATCGCTGCCTCCCGAGGGGGCCTGAGTCCCAGAGACACCCTCTTAGCCCATCTCTCTCACTGACCTGTGAGTCTGTGGGTGGAGAGACCTTCACGGCCGCTGGAGATTCTGTCCCTGAAGCCTGTGTGGAACTGCTCGCTCCTCTCCCTGCTGTGCGGCCAGGGCAGGGGAGGGCTCTGCTCCCGTCTAGGTGCACGATGGACCTTTGGAGCCGGTTTTTCAGGGCTCTCTGGAACGCAAATCTCCTTCACTGTGTTGCTGCGCAGCTTCCACTGTTCCAGAATTTGTTGGGAGTTCTTTTTAGAGGAAATCCATAGGCTGTGGGTTCGGAGCTAGCATATGTGAGTCTTTCTACTCTGCCATCTTGGCTCCTCCCCCTCAATTATCTAATTTTTTAAAGTCATTTTTTCCACCTGAGAAAGTCTATGGAACATCAAATGCGAGAGAATGAAAAGATGAAGATGGCAATTTGTCCTCCAGTTATTTCTACCAGAATTGCATCAAGATAGATATGAATGAGAAAATTGGTTTCCTTAATATTATTAATAGTAGTAGTGATATAATTATAATTAAAATGTAGGATGAGGATGTATATGTGTGTGTGTGTGTTTGTGTGTCTGAATTGGCCTCTAACCTGTGGATGGCCAGAGTCGAACACAGAAGGTGAGAGGAGAGTCAGAAATCAAAGACCTTTAATTTTTGTGAGAGAAATGGCTTGCAAGCCAGAAGGGAATCTAAGATGTGTGCCAGAACACCATGTCCTAGTAGGGGAACCCACTTGAGTGTAGCTATACTCAGTGATCTGTAGCCCTAACAATGAGGGGTAACCACCACAACTGGACAAGTTTGATTCATAGCAGAACTTCATGACCGAAAAGTGTCTGAGCTAATCTGGTCCAAGCACAGAGAATATCTGGTGCTGGTCAAAGCAATACAGAAATGAAGTGATTTTACCAAAGGATGAGATGGTCCAAAGGGTCATGGCTTTTATATTAGTTGTGTCCAATTTTTTATCTCATTTTTCAACTTGCAAGCAAGCTGACTTCCAACTACACCATTCTACTGAGACTGTTCTCTCTCTAAGATTATCAATGAGATCTTTACTGATAAATATAACAGCCTTTTTTCAGTACTCATTCTACTTGATATCTCTCCAGTTTAATTTTCTTTCTCCAGCTTTTGACACTATAGACTAGTCCCATCCTCCCAGATATTCTCTCTCTTCCCTTGTTTTCCGTTTTCCTTCTCCCTCCTGTTTTTCCTCCTACTTGTCTGATTCAGTCTTCTTTGGTAGATCATCTCGCACTCCCTTAAACATAAATGTTCCCCAAGGCTCTGACCTGGACCTTTCCCCCTTTTGTTCATATATTCTCTCTCTCAGCAATCTGCTCCAGTGAGCTGCTATTACTTCTACATGGGTGATTTCTGCATCTATATGCCTAGGCTTTATCTTTCTCCTAAACCCTATTCCCACATTACCATCTGCCTGCAGATTTCCATATTGATGCCCCATCTCTAAAAGCACTTCCAAAATGGAACCTATTTTAGCCTCCCACAACCACCCCATCATTCTTCCCAACTTCCTTATTCCTGTTGCATGTACAATCACTTCTCCTTTCACTCATGTTCCCAACTTAGAAGTCACTCTGGATTCTTCCAATTAGTTATCAAGTTTTGTGACTGCTGTTATTGTGAATTGGAACTCATACCTAGTAAGTTACTGTACCAGGATTCTAACTTGGGCCCTGTGACTCCAAATCTAGTATGGTTACTATTACTTGAATGCTTGTCTCCCATCCCTCCTACTCTGCTCTATGAGTACAGGAATCCCTCTTATTCTTGTGTGTATCCCTCACAGGGGTTGGCACATAGTAGGTGCTCTTTGTGCTTGTGAAATGAATAAATGGCATGTGCACAGTATATAGCCATTAAATGATTGAACACCTTGCCTCTTGATTTTTAGTTATGCTTTTTAAATTCATTGTTTGTACACCACAACTACTAAGACAAAGATTCACAGAGTAGGTATATTTCATAAACTTTCCTTGAATATGAATAGTGGACCACTTGCTCAAGGGTCAAATCATCATGCATTGGGACAACTAGGTGGGAAAGTGGATAGAACACCAGCCCTGAAGTAAGAAGGACCTGAATTCAAATCCAGACATTTACTAGTTGTGTAATCCTGGGCAATTCACTACCCTAATTGCCTCAAAAAAAAGTATTTTGGGGGGGCTTTTGGAAGACAAGAAGAAGAAAAATCATCAAAACATTCTATCCTTTCCACTCCTCTTCACTTCTGGTTTTGTTGACATATATAATTGTCAGTAGACTACATGTCTGATGCAAGAAATATGCAGTTGTAGAGGCTTTAAATTAGTGATCTGGAAAAATACAGTAAAAAGAGATAAGAATAGTTGGGGGGAGGGTATTGGGGGGCAATAAGTCATATTCATTAAAGTAAAATATGAGTTGCCTATTTCCTTACTTTCTCATAGTCTGATTAGCAGACTTAGCTAATGGAATTCCTGAATTTATCCCCCAAATGGCTGCAGTATTACAGTAGAGCTTTGCTTGACAGGCAATTCAAAATAATAGCTTGAAAAGACACCAAATACGTTAAGCTAATGTTCAATTTAAATAAAGATATTAGGGTTAGAATCTCTCAGTGATTAAAAGTGAAGGTCGGGGATGTTTTCTTTTTGTCTTGAATGGCACTGTGTAGAACCCTACAACTCATCCCTTGGAGCCCAAAGATAATAACTAACATTATAACAGCAGATGTAATATAGAAAGAAAGACTTTCTGTTTCCCTGCCCATACAGCAAGAAACAAAGCATCAATTTGGGGAAGGGAGGTGTCGAAGGAAAGGGGAGAAGAGATACATCATTTTAGGGCTGAAACTCTTCCATATTTATACTTTGGACGTGGCATAGGGAATGTGATGTTTTTCATTTCCTACCTTTTAGATGCTTAGGGGACTGTCACATTTTAGCACTGTTCTAAAATAAGTGCTTTTTGTGAGAAGTTCATCCCCCAGGGTCAAATGGAATTGCATTTCCTGTGAAATTTCATTTGAAAATTATTACACTTTTTATCTTTTTCATACCACAAGATGTGAAGTCCAAAATATTTATGTTCCTGATTGTCAGGCTCTCCTCCGTTGAGATGTTAGAGTGAAAATGAAATAGACAACTCATTTTGTTGAATCAATACAGAGATATTATCACAGCAAGATTATAATTCAGGTGTACAATACCTGCATTTTCCCTAGTACAGCAAAGAGACCACCAAGTATTATGTGGCACAACAGGTAACTAATATCAATAAAGTAGCAAAAATTTATGTTCAAATGACAGAGTAGGGGTCTGACTCTAACCCACAAAAATAAGAAAAAGCAGAGCAAAGGCCTAAGCTCCTTCCCGAACCAGCCTCGATAGCCAGGAAATTGTAAACATAGTAGAGAAGTTTCCTTGTATCTTGCTGGTCGTAAACACATTTTGCCACTATCTGGAAACATCATCATTATCCTTAAGCATATGGACTTACTTGGGGTCAATGCAAATTTATGATGACCTGTCTTTCTATGGCATGGGTACCACTGAACAGCACCTTCTTGTTCTTCTTGCATTCGTTTTAAATGTCACTTCCCTTTGCCACCCATCACTGACTGAGATATTAAAATCCAAACGTAACACTGAGAACAAAAAAGTATGTTATAGAAATCTAGACATGTCTTTTCCATTTTTTCCTTGGTTTATTGTGCTTTTAATTTTAACCTTAAATGTTTTTAAATTATCTTCTTTAATTAGAACCAAATTTTCTATATATTTGCTTTTCATTCTACTGCTTCTCATTTATTTCCAAGGTAATACTGCTCATAATCTTATACTATCCCTTCTACACCAGCTCTGTGTTTACTAAACTACTCCTAGTTTTGTTCAGTCTTTTGTTTTCAGTCCTTTCTGAGTCTTAATGACCCCATCTGAGGTTTTCTTGGCAGATACTAGGTTTGCTATTTCCTTCTCCAGCTCATTTTACAGATGAGAAACAGAGGCAAACAGGGTGAAGTAACTTGCTCAGGGTCACACAGTCAGTAAGTGTCTGAGGGCAGATCTGAACTCAGAAGAGTGAGTCTTCCTGACTCCAGGCCCAGTGCACTATGTATTATACCAACCAGCTGCACCCCAAAGGATACACAGAAATATATGACATGGACCATATAGATATATCAGGGAGGTCAGTCTCTATTCTCTCCTTCAGCTATGGATTTTTATCCTATGATTCCATCACTGGTTCTATCCAGCAGTGATTGACCTCTAAGTTCATACAGCCCTTACGATATTTACTACTCACTCGAGATTTATTATCAATGACTTTATAATTGTGGCTTAACTTTTCACATATGTATTTTTCCCCAATAAGACAGTAAGTGCTTTACAGAGAAGGGGCTATATTTTTTGTTTCTTTTACGTCTCTCACAGCTTCTAGACCAGCTCTGGACTCAGGTAAATACTCTCTAAATCCTGCCTATCTCCTAACAGTCTTACATGTATATAATGTACTCAATAGTGAATGTACAAAGCACAGTACAAGTCTTATCTGTCAATGCTTCTGCGACTTCTTGGCCTCTTCAATTCAGTCATTTTTCAGTTTTGTCTGACTCTGCATGACCCCATTTGGGGTTTTCTTGGTAAAAGATGCTGGAATGGTTTGCTATTTCTTTCTCCAGCTCATTTTACCGATGAGGACACTGAGGCAAACCAGGTGAAGTGACTTGCCAAGGATTACACAGCTAGTAAATGTCTGAGGCTAGATTTGTACTCAAGAAGATGAGTCTTCTTGATTCCAAACTTAGTGCTCTACCCACTGCACCAACCAGCTGCAGTTCTGCTGACAAGAAGACTGGGCAAAATTTTTCAAGAACATTATGAGTAGATGTGGATGGAGGGCTTACTTGCATAAAGGACTAAGTCTATCCTATTGTTTAATGTAGAAATATGATAGTAATCATCTAGCTACATGTAATTAAATAATATGGAGGAAAGGCAGGAGAAAATGAAGAAAAAAGCAAGGAAAATCCCAGCATCTGTCACTCAGTTGGACTTTTAACAAGAGACTTGTCTACTAAATTCTCAACCCAAAGCAGAGTGTTTATGCTTCCCATTATTGGATGTAGCTACACCCAAGACACAGAAAGATTAGAAACACAGATCCAATCAAACATGCAGCATGCATTCCAAAAACATGTATCTTTGATGATACCAGACCAGGTGGAAAGCCTGACCCTTGAGAAATCTAGGAATATTTTTTGTGAAGGACTTGAGTTGGTCAAAAATGTGAGTAGAGTAAGAACTGAATTTCTGCCCTCATTCTGCCTCCCTTACGGTACCAAAGCAGCCAATGTTTGTTTTTTCTGTTGTGTGTTTTGTGTGTGTTTATTTTCATTTTTATAAAATTATAGCTTAGCATGTATCTGAGGTCAGATTTGAACTCAGTTTCTCTTGACTCCAGGGTCAGTGTTCTCTCCAGCGCAGCAACCTAGCTGCCTCTGTGTGTGTGTGTGGTTGTATGTGTGTGTGTGTGTTTAAATGTCCAAAAGTTCATCACATCAGCTCTCACCTTTACTTGAGTCCTAGAACTTAACGGTAAACACAGTCAATGTAGTACTACTTTAGAAAAGAAGGTTTTAGGAAACCAGGTGACAAGAAAGAATTTCTCAGAGCTGCTACTCCTGACTCATAACAAGGCACAAAGGGAAGGCTATTCTGTCTACCATTAGACCAGGTATCCTTTGTCAGTCAAAACCAGGTACAACCTGGCTCTAACCTACCTGTCTAAGATTTACCCCACTTTCCATACTACATTCCAGACAAACAGACTGTCATGAGTATACAACATTCCATCTGTCTTTTTGCACGGGCCTGGAATGCACTCACTCTTCAACTCTGCTTCTTTCCAAGTTCAGCTCAGGTACTCATCCTCCATGAAGCCCTGCTCTTCCCTTCATGTGTTAGTCCTACCCTCCCCTCAAATTACTTTGCATTTAGTCCCTCCTACACTTCATGCAGGCAGCTAAGTGGTGCAGTGGATAGTGTACCAGCTCTGGAGTCAAGAGGACTTGAATTCAAATCTGGCGTTAGACATTTATTAGCTGCGTGACCTTAGGCAAGTCACTTAAGCCTGTTTGCCTCAGGTTCCTCATCTATAAAATGAGCTAGAGAAGGAAATGGCAAATGACTCTGGTATCTTTGCTAAGAAAACCCCAAACGGGGTCATAAACTAAACAACAAAACATTTTATTTGTAATTTGTGTTGACTTTTCTGTGCACTTAAAATGTAATCGCTCTATGAGAGGGACTGTTATTTCAGTCTTTCCATACTCAGACCCTATCATAGTGTCTGGTATATATAGTAGGCATCTAATAAATGTTTATTGAATGAATGAATACCTGAATAATATGATTCATCTGTCAGGAAGGGGCAGACTAAGGCCAACCTGAAGAATTTACTCCTATAAGGTTCATTTTTTTTAGTAGACTTAGGACCCTAAAAGGAAATGTGTGTATGACACTAGTGGGATAGAAGGTGAAGATGAGGCACTGTCCACTTTAAGGAAGTTTTAGCTATGAACTATAAGTTAGAGCAGTCATAGTGCTAAGCGCTTTACAAATATTAGCTCATTTGATGCCCACAACAATTCTATGAGATAGGTTCTATTATGTCCATTTTATAGTTGAGTAAACTGATACAAACAGAGGTTAAGTGATTTGCCTATCCAAATGGCTCACCATTTCCTTCTCCAGCTCATAGCTAGTATCTGAGGCTGCATATGAACTCAGATCTTCCTGGCTTCAGGCCCAGTATTCTATCAGCTACACTTCCTCCGAACCTAAATGATAGTAAGAATAGATGTATATCATACAGGAAGTGAATGGAGAAGAAAAAAAATGTACTTAGACATTGTTCAGTCATGTCCAGCTCTTTATGACCCTATTTGGGGTTTTCTTGGCAAAGATACTGGAGTGGTTTGCCATTTCCTTTTCCACCTCATTTTACAGATGAGGAAACTGAGGCAAACAGGTTTAACTGACCTGCCCAGGGTTACACAGCTGTACACAGTGTCTGAGGCCGTATTTGAACTCACAAAGTAAGTCTTTCTGACTCCAGGCCTAGCATTCTATCCACTGTGACACACACTGCCCACCTATGTATACATATATTTGGTCACTTGTTTTTTTCCAGCCCTGAAATAAAAATACAGAGTTTTGACAAAGGCAACTTTTACATGAGGGAATATGGTAGCATGATCTTTGACTTCCCTCAAAGAGAAGAGAAAACACTTGAGCTACAAAAGACTCTTGTCCCTCCACAGACACCCCCACCCCCACCAACATCCCCATTTCATCCAAGGGTCCCACAAGGATTAAGGACTAAGGTGAAGTCTCCATCTGGGTTTAGATTTGCAGATCCCATAAGTCAAGGGCCCCAGGTCTCCTCCAGGAGTTTCACAATGTCATTTTGTACAGAGCTCATCTTTCCCTTACTTGAATCCCAAAGGAGGAGATAGAGGGTGGGGAGACACAGCAGCTGAAGAGGCTCACCTGCCCTGCCCAGGTGAACTTGACACCAGCATTGACACAGCTCCAGAAAGTCATCTGACTGGTCAAACACAAAGAAAAATGGTCCTGGTGCTTCTGTCATTCATAGCGGGCACCACAGAGCAGGCAATTGAGAGATTTCAGTCAGCATTGTCTCTCCTCCACCCCATGAAAAAACATAACAAAATACAGAACATGCTCCTGAGTCTGATTGCTCAACTGGATCGTTCTCCCAGTCACTCAGGCTCAAAGCCTCCAAGTCATCTGTAGCCCTTCTCTCTCCCTTGCCTCTCATAACCAATCCATCACCAAACTGTTATTTTTCCCTGGTAATGGCTCTCATATCTGCCTTTTTTCCTCATTTTTACTCCTAATATCATATCTGAACTACTAAAGTAGTGTCTTACCTAGTCTCCCTCCCCTGGCTCCCCCCTCTCTGATCTACTGTGCACATGTACGCCAGAATAATCCTCCTAAAATATGCCTTTGATCAAATTATTTAACTGTTCCAAAAGCCAACAGTACCTCATCCTTCCCTGGGAGATAAAGTCGAAAGTCTGACATTCAGGGCCTTCTATCATCTGGTCTCTACCTTGAAAGATCATGAGCTAGATATAGGAAAGATTTAGAACTGGAATGAATCTTAAGGGGAGCTAGATGGGGCAGCAGAGCCCCGGACTTAGAGTCAGCCTGTCTTTTGAGTTCAAATCCAGCCTTAGATTAGACAGTTACCAGCTGTGTGACTCTGGGCAAGTCACTTAAACCTGTTTGTCTCTGTTTACTCATCCGTAAAAGGAGCTGGAAAAGGAAATGGCAAATCACTCCAGTACCTTTGCCAAGAAAACTCCAAATGTGGTCAGAAAGGACTGAAATAACTGAACAAATTTGGAAATAATCCCACGGGTTATCAAAAGCACTGATTTAAGACCCTAATAGCCCTGAGTTTGAAGCATAGTTTCATTACTTACTATATATGAGCTGGGCAAGTCATGAGTCTCTCTGGGCTTCAGTTTCCTCATCTATACAGAGAGATGTTAATTAGATGTTTGACCTCTGGGAAGTGCTTTCCAACTCTATGATCTAGTTCTGATTCTTTCAGTTTCCTCATCAGGAAAATGGGGATAATGTTTGTATCTAGGGAGGTGAAAATTCTTTGTAACTGTTAAACTCAATGTTATTATTAAAGGATTTTCTGTCTTCTGAGCCTTCTGTGAAAATGTAAATTATTCCAGAGGACTAGAAGGTGGGGGAGGGCTCACACCTTAAATCCTTAATTTAGTGAGGATTAATGTATCAGATTGTCTTTCAAAGTGACTATAGTTGAGAATAAAAGTCTAGGAAAATGGGACAGAATGCCTCAGAGATAAGAGATCAGAAGGTGGAGGAGAAAAGTTGGGGTGAGACCACAGGCAGACCTTGCCTACTTCATGATTTTGTCTGAGGCAGGCACTAGCTAGCATTTTCAATCTTCCTGTTGTTCAATCAATTCAGTCTTATCCGACTCTTCTTGACACCATTTGAGGGTCTTGGCAAAGAAATGGTGTGCCATTTCCTTCTCTAGCTCATTTTACAGAAGAGGAAACTGAGGCAAGCAGGATTAGGTGACTTGCTCAGGGTCACACAGCTAGAGAGTGTCAAAGGGTAGATTTAAATTCAGGGAGATGAGTCTTCCTGACTCCAGACCTAGCATTCATCCACTTTGCCGCCTAGATGCCTTTCAGTTTTCTAGGTACCACATTAAAACAAGGATTTTCTCACTGTGAGAATTCTGTGAGAGCCCTGGGGCTCCTAAATGGTGGTGATGACAGTTACTGTGTGATTCCTCTACCACCTCCAGGTCTCACCTCTGACCCTAGTCCGTGCCACTGGGCTGCCATAGTCTGAAAGTCTGCATGATACCATCATCTAAGGACAGGAACACACTGCTTGAGGGAGTCAGCCCTCTAAGATGCTAGGACCTTCCCTCGCTGATTATCTCAGATTTATTCTGTATGTATCTTCTTTGTACATAATTGTTTTTATGCTTGTTTCGTCCATTAGACTTCAAACATCTCAAAAACTGGGACTATTTTTTTCTTGGACTTTCTTTGTACCCCTAGTTAGCAGTGGCTCACTATATATTTGTTGACTGAATGAATGAATGACATACAAGATGGGCATTTAAAATAATACCATACCGCATGGTGGGCAGTTAGGTGGTGCAGTGGATAGAGCACCAGTGCAGGAGTCAGGAGGACCTGAGTTCAAATCTCACCTCAGACACTTGACACTCGCTAGCTGTGTGACCTTGGGCAAGTCACTTAACCCCAATTACCTCATCCT
>JAQQSK010016455.1:0-10436 GCA_028658325.1 Potorous gilbertii | reverse complement strand
CAGAGAGACAGAGAGAGGGGAGAGAGAGAGGAGGAGAGAGGGAGGGAGGGAGGGAGAGAGAGAGAGAGAGAGAGAGAGAGAGAGAGAGAGAGAGAGAGAAGGGAGAGAGAGAGGAGGAGAGAGAGAGGAGACACAGATAGAGAGGAGACAGAGAGAGACAGAGAGAGGGGAGAGAGAGAGAAGAGAGAGGGAGGGAGAGAGAGAGAGAGAAGGGAGAGAGAGAGGAGGAGAGAGAGAGGAGACACAGATAGAGAGGAGACAGAGAGAGACAGAGAGAGAGGGGAGAGAGAGAGGAGAGAGAGGGGGGAAGGAGAGACAGAGACAGAGACAGAGAGGTGGTTCTCCACCTGCTTGCTCGCTGGCAGTCCGCGTGTGCACTAGTGCAGAAACCCCGGCGCCTGGGTTGACTATAAAGAGCCTCCTGCGCGCATGGGCACTAGTAGGCCGGCCGCAAAGAGGGGTCGGAAATGGGGGAGGGCCTGGAAGGGAGGGAGGGGGCTGTGTGGGGGAGCCGGGTTTCCCCTCGGGACTGGGCGACGGCGACAGCCTGGTTCCCAGGGCTCGTTCTCCTCCCTCCACGGGTGAGGCCAGGCTGGAGGTGCCTTGCGCCACACGAGCTGCCCACTCCCCGCGGGGCTGCCCAGTAGCCTGGGGTGCCCTGAGGGCTCAGGCAGGGGTCACCTGGACCGAGCCCTTCCTCCCTGCTGGGGGAAGTCAGACACGGGGAGCCAACTGCCAAAGGATGGACACCGCCACCCTCCCCTTTTCCCAAGGGAACCCCCAGAGGGTGGGCACGGGGATGGGGGGGCACAGACAGGAGCTGGGCTGTAGGTGCCAAGGACTCAGAGAAATGGGTGGTGGTGGGGGCAGGGTGAAAATGCGCTGGTGTGAAGCATTCAGACTTGCCCGGAGTTTCCTTGTGATTTCTGTGGGAGAAAAAAGCATGATATGCAGTTGAGCAAGTGGGAGAGACCAGGGTCGGATTACCAACCTCTACATTCTAACCCGGGTTCTGCACCCCAGAGAGCAATTCAACGTTTGACTAGTGCGTGGTGGGATTTTGCCAGGCACAAAAACTTTTTTTTTCTTGGTATTTCTTTAAGGATAAGAGGAGGCAGCAACTATGATGACAGCTTTTGTTTGTCAAGTCTTACCTTGCGAGGTTGAACCTTGTTGTCTGGCAATAGGGCACCATGCCCGATACATATGTTTAAGTAATGCTAGTTGACTAACCACCATTGTAAGGGGAGGAAATATATATACATACATACATACATACATACATACATATATATATATATATATATATATATATATATATACATATACCTATATATGTACGGGTATATACATATACCTATATATGTACGTGTATACAAAACAAATAGGTAGTTTTAGGGGGAAGGGCACTAGATCTGGGGAGGGGACTTAAGAAAATATAAATCTGAAAATTGAGCTGAGTTGTGAGGAAAGCATGTATTCTGAGACACAGAGGTGAGATGGAAGGGCCTCCTAGACACGGGAGAGAACCACTGTAAAAGCATGGACATAGGAGATGGTTGTGGAGAGATGTAACATTGGGTGTCAAGAGAAAAAAAGTAAACCAGTGTGGTTGGAGAAAAATATATTTAAGTTGACTAGAAGGGAATGAGCCAGGGTGTGTATGGTTTTAAATGACAAAAAGGTCAGTTTGTATTTTATCTTAGAGGAAATAGGGAACTACTGGAGTTTATTATGTTTGGAAGGGAGGGGATATTGACGTGGTCAGCCCTAAACTTTAGGAAAACCCTTTGGGCAACTATGCAGAGGATGGTTTGAATTGGAGAAAGGTTTGAGGTAGGGAGGCCAAAAAGACTATTTTCCTTTTTTCTTTCTTTCTTTTCTTTTTATTTATGAAATAAAAAGCATTTCCATAACACAGTATACTAAAAAAGACCATTACACACGAAACTGCAAATCTATTATGTATAACTTGATGTTCCTTTTAAATAATAGTTATGCAAATTTCTTTTTTTCTTGCTCCCATTAGACACAAATAGGTATATATACATTTACTATTATATATAGGTATATATATATATATATATATATATATATATATATATATTATACACACACACATACACACAAAGTCATTCTATATACATACATTTCTATTTATCAGTTCTTTCTCTGGATGCTGATAGCATCTTCCTTCATATGTCCTTTGTAGTTAATTTGAGTAAATATAATAAATAAATCGAAATGACTTATTTACTCAAAGTTGTTCTTAAAACAATACTGCTATTACTGTATATAGTGTTTTCTTGGTTCTGCTCATGTTGCTCTTCATGATTTCATGCAAAATAGTCTATTTTAAAAGTCTGGGGAAGAGGCGATGAAGACCTGAGCTAGGGTAGTGGTTGTATTCAGTAAGTGGAGAAAAGGGACTGTATCTGAGAGATGTTATGATAGTGATGATAAAATTTGACAACTTATTGGATGAGGATTCATAAATTCCTAGAAAGGAGATTGTACCCTTGATAGTAACAGTGAAATTCAGAAGACGGAATTCTTCTCAATTCTATTTTGAACATACTGAATTAGAGATGCTTATTGGACTTCTACTTTGTACTATTTGTTCAACAGAGCAATTCACAAGAACTCAAGAGAGCTCTAGAATATATAGATCTGGGAATATATCGATCTGGTAGAATATATAGATCTGGGAGAATTCTGTATAGTTATGAGAATTGAATCCATGGGAGTGGATGAGATCACTACGTGAAGGAGTACAGAGAGAAAAGAGAGGAGTGCCCAGAACTGACTGCTGGGTGTATACTCACAGTTAGTGTTGAACCAGCAAAGGAAACTGAGGTATGGTCAGACAGGTAGTAGTAGGACTAGGAGAATGATGACAGAAAAACAAAGGGAGAAGAGAGTACACAAGAGGAAAGAGTCAAATGCTACAAAGAGGTTAAGAAAGGATGAGAACTGAGAAAAAAGGTCATTAGAGTTGGAGATTAAGAGATCCTTGGTTACTTTAGAGAGTAGTTCCAGTTAAGGCAGATTGCAAAGGGTTTAGAAGAGTGAGAAGAGAAGAATTGTAGATAGTGATTTTTTTTTTCAAGGAGTTTGGTTGAGAAAGAGAGTTGAGATGTAGTATAGGGGCAGGTAGGTGGTGCAGTGGATAGAATGCCAGGTCTGGAATCAGAAAGACATCTCCTTGAGTTCAAATCTGATCTCAGATGCTTCTTAGCTGTGTGACCCTTGGCAAATCACTTAACCCTGTTTGCCTGAGTTTCCTCCTCTTTAAAATGCGCTGGAGGAGGAAATGGCAAATTATTCTAGTATCTTTGCCAAGAAAACCCTAAATGGGATCATAAAGAGTTGGACATGATTTAAACTGCTCATCAACAACAAATGACCATGTTGTCTCTCCTGAAAGAAAGTAATCTTCTTGAGGGCAGAAACTGGTTTTATCTTTGTAACCCCAGTGATTGATATATAGTAGATGCTTAATAAATGCTTGTTGAAAGATTGATATCTGAAGAATGAATCTTTCTATAAAATCTCTTAACATCTAGCATTTGTTTGATGGCCTCACAAAATGGGATTCTTGTTACTTTCTGAGACAGCCAATTCTACTTTTTTTTCCCCATAGTTCTAATTGTTAGGAAGTTTTATTTATATTGAGCTGAAATCTGCCATTTGCAGCTTTTATCTGTTACTTCTCACTTTGTACTGTGGAATCAAGCAAATTAAGTCTAATTCTTCTCTTACATGACAGCCCTTCAAATATAGCACTTGATGATGTGGTGGGGAGGGAGAGAGGAGAAAAGAATAAAGATTTACCAAGTGCCTATGCCTACTCTGTGCTAAGCATTTTATACTTGTCCCATTCAAGGTATTCTCTCCTCTTAGCTAAATATAAGCAATTTCTTTCAATCAATCCTTATATGACATGACTTCAATTTCCCTAATCATCTTGGTCACCTCCCTAAGGAGAGTTTCTAGCTTGTCAATGTTCTTCCTAAAATATGGCATCTAAAATTTAACATTACAGTTCAGTGATGGGCTGACCATGGCCAACTACAGGGCCAACTACAGCAGAGCTACCACCTAGATCATTTTGAATACTATACTTTTATTAATGTAACACAAAGATAATTTAGCATCTTCAGTTGTCATATCACATTATTCACTCATTGACTTTGCAGTTCACTAAGGCTTACATTTATCTATCCTCCCCTATAATTGTGCTATGGATTTTTTTAAAAACCAGTGTGTAAGACTTTACATTTATCCCTGCTCAGGTACTTATAACCTAATAACTCTGTTCAATTTCATTTTAATAAATTTGGTTCATTATTACAGTCTGAGATATTTTTGAGATTGATTCTGTCATCCAACATATTATCCATTCCTCTAAGCTACACTTAATCTGCAAATCTGATAAATCTGACATTTATGCCTTCGACAAATCATTGAAAAAAATGGGGCCAAATGACACTTTACTGGAACTTTCTATTCAGGTTTCACATCAATACATTAATCAAGCATGCTTGGGGTCTGGTTTTTCAAGCCATTCCAAAGCTGCCTAACTGTCCTGTCATTCAGCCCACGTCTCTCTGTCTTGTCTAGGCTATCATGAGAAACTGTCGAACATCTTGCTAATGATTTTCAAATCAAATAATCCCATAAAAAAAGCAAAGGGTAATTATTTTAAAATCTTCCTTTTTATTTTATTTTAAAATTTAATTTAGTTTCCAGTTCCAAATTCTATCTCTCCTCTCCCCCTATCCCCACTTACTTAGGAGGCAAAAGAACCAATTCAAAACCAATTTCTGAATTTGGCCATGTATCAAAAAAAAAAAAAGAAAGGAAGGAAGGAATGAAGGAAGAGGAAAGAAAGAAAAAGGAAGAAAGAAATAAAAAAAGAAAAACTATTCTTCAATCTGGACTCTGAGTTCATTAGTTCTTTATTAGGAGGTGGATATAGCATGCTTTATCATGAGTCTTTTGGAATTGTGGTTGATCACTGTGTTTCTCTTCTCAGGTTTTTCCGACACCATCCTCCTCATTATTTCTTAAAGCACAACAGTATTCCATTACCTTCCTATGTCCTAACTTGTTCTGCTATTGTTTAAATGTTTTTCAGTTGTGTCTGACTCTTCATGGTCCCATTTGGGGTTTTTTTTTGGCAAAGATACTAGAGTAGTTTGCCATTTTCATCTCTAGCTCATTTTACAGAAGAGAAAACTAAAAAACAGGGCAAATTGACTTGCCCAGGGTCACACAATTAGCAAGTGTCTGAGGTCAGATTTGAACTCAGGAAGGTGAGTTTTCCTGATTCCTGTCTTGGCACTCTATTGACTATGACATTTAGTTGTCCTATAATATTTTCATCCATTCCCCTATTAACAATCATCCCCTCAGTTTCCAATTCTTTGCTACCATAAAAAAAGAATTATACAATTTGTCTTTTTCATCTTTCTTTGGTGTCTTTGAGATGTAGACTTAGTAGTGGCATCACTGGCTCAAAAGGTATGCATAGCTTGATAGCTTTGAGGGCATAGTTCCCAACTGCTTTCCAGAATGGTTGCACTAATTCAAAGTTCCATCAACAGTGCATTAGTGTACCTATTTTCCCATATCTCCTCCAGCATTTCTAATTTTCCTTTTTTTTGTCATCTTAGCCAATCTGATCAATATGAGGTGGTACCTCAAAGCTGTTTTAATTTACATTTTAAAAATAATGAATGTTTTAAAGAATTTTTAATATGGTGATTGATAGCTTTGATTTCTTCCTTTGAAAACAGACTAATCATACCTTTCGACCATTTATCATTTGGGGAATGGCTCAAAGAACACTTGCTTATCAGTGTTCTTTTCTCTTTGCCACATTGTTTCATTATAGCTTTTAAATCAATTAAATAAAGTAGATATTTCTAGTTGCTGAGAACAATAAACCATCCTCTTTTGGTGTATGATGAGTAAGGGATAAATTGGGGAGGTCTGTTGACTTATGGAGGGGGAAGGGAATAAGAATTTACATAGTGCCTACTATGTGTCAGGCTTTATAACATTATCTCTGATTTTCACAATGACCCTGTGGGGTAAGTGCTGTTATAGTCTTTATTGTACAGTTTGGACTCATGGAGATTCATTATCCAGGTAATTCAATATTTATGTGGGCTATTGCAGTTGAAGGACATTTACTGAAATCCAAAGCATAGTTTTTGCTGGTGTTTTTAATTGTTGAGACTTTTATGAGTTGTGCTTATAGCTTGACAAATCTTTATTAGGTCCTTTTGGCTTTGGTTCGTTATATCTAGGATAATAGATTTAGAGCTGGAAAGAATAGTAGAGATTTTTAAGTCCAGTGGCATCTCAGAGAGATTAAATGAATTGCCTAGGGTCACACAACTAGTATCTGAAACAGAGTTTGAACTTGGGTCCTGTCCCATCTAGTACTGGGGACTTAAAATGTAGATTCTTTCTTTCTTTTTTTGCCACTCATATACACTCCATTTTATTGGGCAATTTCCAAGGAAAAATCACATCATTTGGCACAAGAATGAATGCTAATTTTTTATTTTTTGGACACAAACACAAAATATTCTTGTAGGGGATCACATTGTACAATTGAAACAATGAACATTTTATTAAAGTACGACTATGACACCGCACACACACCTCTTACTAGTGTAGAAAATACCTATTTAGACATATATCCAAATCCATATTTAATAAAATGCCATTTGAGGTATTGCAAGTCTGACATGGATTCTGCTGTTAGTCCTTCTCTAGGGGGATACATAGCATTAGTACAACTTAACAAGTATGTTACATAAATCCTTTACTTCAGTGGATTTCTTTTTTTTCTCCTTTTTCTTCTCCTCCTTTTTCTTCTTCTTCTCCTTCTTCCTCTTCTCCTCCTCCTCCTCCACCTCCTTTTCCTTCTTCTGCTTTGACTTCTACTGCTGCACCTTGTCTTCCTTATTTTTCCTTCTCCTTTCTCTTCTTTTTCTTCCTCATTCTTCCTTCCTTTTTCCTTTCTTCTCATCTTTCTCTTTCCTCTTCTTCCTCCTTGCTCTTCTTTCTTTTCTCCCTCCTCTTTTTCCTCTCCCTCTTCCTCTGCTTCCTTTTCATTTTCCTCCATCCTCTTCCTTTTCTTCTCCCTTTCTTCTATTTCATTAATAGAAGGAGCACCAGTGTAGAACTTCCTATAAAAAAGTAGATGATGCTGTCTTTAAAATTCATAGTCTTTAGAAAATGATTCTTAACCTGGAAATTTATGAACTGGAAACAAATTTTTTTGATAGTATTTGATTGTATTTCAGTATAACTGGCTTCCTTTGCAAGCCAGTTACAAAAGAAACCAATGATATTAGCTTTATTTTAATGCATATTAAAATGTGATTTTATTCATTTTAAACACGATTCTGATAAGGGGTTCATAACTTTCATTAGACTGCCAAAGAGGTCCATAGCACAAAAAGGTTAAAAGCCCCTATCACTGAGCTATCTAACTGAAACATTGAGATACTAAGTAGTTTCTACAGGGTCTCATAGCCAGTGGGTGTCAGAGATGGGATTTGAACCTGTTTTCTTGATTACAAGGCCAGCACTTGTTCACTCTGACTCATTGTCTCTTCTCAGAGCCTGCCTCTCACTGGATGCCACACCATAAACGAGATAGTTCCACCTACTTTACCCTAACAGGCAGCAAGGTGGGATAGTGGATAGAGTGACTGTCCTGGAGACAGGAAGACTCATCTCCCTCAGTTCAAATCCTTACTAATATGTGACCCTGGGTAAGTCACTTAACCTGGTTTGTTTTAGTTCCTCATCAGTAAAAAAAAATGAGCAGGAGAAGAAAAATAGTAAAATAGTATTTTTGGCAAGAAAATCACAAAGGGTCAGACATGAGTGAAACAACTCAATAACCACAAAAAGTGGAACAGTGGAGTAATTACATTTTCTCATCTTTTTCTTCCTTCGGCCAGAAAGATTGCTTTGACAAGCTGCCTTCCCCTCAAGATCTGACTCCCAGATATGACCTCACAAAAAAAATCTTCTGTTTTCTTCTTTAAAACAAAAATTATTTATATCTATTTTTTTATTAAGTGGATATAGGGGAAAGATATAGAAGATTTGGAGTCAGCTCCAGCAGAACAGGAGTGATAGATATATTGCTGCATGTAGATGATATCAACTACTAAAGAAATATTCAGGCTGGCTTAAAGTATCGAGAGGCTGGATCATGTCTTTTTTATTAAGCAAACAAATAAAAACAAAACACCCTAAGACCAAAATATTGAAGCAGTTAAACAAATATCCTCTTGCCCAGGGAAGTAAATATTTATTTCAAGCAAATCAAGAACATTGCTTTAATTTATTGGACTACCTCTCCGTCTTTGTGAGGTAGGGTGGCTGGTAAAATAACATTTGTGGGCTGGCAGAATTTTGGTACTTACTTACGGATTTGTGCTAAAGCTCTAATCAATTCCATCTACAAAGTGCAGTATCACAATGTTCTAGTTCTTAGAAACCAGACTGTTTAACCACCATCCCTGAAGTTTTCCTTGGGAGAAATTTCAAGCCTTCAGATGGATTAAAAGCTGTGGTTTAATGATTATTGGGTACCCACAAACAAGTTGGGACTACCTCCCCCAATTAGTTTGGGCAAGTCCCCATGATGGCAGACCATCAGGAAGAATACACACACTTCCTGGAAAAGCAGGGGTTATTTCATAGTTCACCAGGCAGAGGAGGTCCAGCTGCTGGAAGGGCTTGTTCAACTAAATATGCTAGACATTATTTTCAATTTATACACAGAAGAGTCTCACCATGACACTGGGCTCCCATTATACCCAATTGCGAAATTAATTTTCCTGGTAGGTCTTCATTTTATAGGGATCATTCAAAAGGGAAAAAATAAAATTGCCCTTTGATTATAGAGTTGTTGTTTATCCACCAATGAATTTAAGGTTTCTGTTGTTACTTTGTAAAGTTAAAGTTTTAAAAGGGGAAAATATTTTACACATTTTCATATGTCTGATAAATAGTCAAACTCAAGATTGAGTAAATGCTGCATGGGGACATCTGCAGCCACAGGGTAAAATCAGAGATGTCTGGATATGAATTTTTCATGGGAATATTTTAGAAAATGTAGAGTTAAATGTGATCCTTTTTTCTTTAATTTTTTTTCTACTTGAAAGCATTTATTTTCTTTCCCTCCTACAGTGTACACCCATGGGAGGGGGGAAAGCCCCAAGCCCTGTGATAAATATGCATGGGAAAACAAAACAATTTCCCACAGTGGCCATATCCAAAAATTTGCATCTCATTCTGCACTCCGATTCTTTCACCTTTCTGTCAGGAGTTGGGCAACATTCTTCCTCATCAGTCCTATAGAATTGTGGTTAGTCATGGCAGTCATCAGGACCCTTAAGTCTTTCAAAATTGTTCATTTTTACAGTATTGATATTACAGCAAAATTATCCTCATGGTCTGTTCACTTTACTCAGTATCAGTTCATACAAGACTTCCCAGGTTTCTCTGTAACCATCCCTTTCAACATTTCTTATGGCACAGTAATATTCCATTACATACATATATCATAATTTATTCAGCTAATTGATGTATATTCCCTTAATTTTTATTTCTTTGCCACTATAAAAAAGAGTAGCTTTGAATATTTTTGTAAGTCCTTTTTCTCTTTCTTTGATATTTTTTGAGTAGAGATCTACTATTGGTTATTGGCGGGTCAAAGGGTATCTACGCACAATTTAGTGGTTTTGGGGGCATAGTTCCGAATTGCTTTCCACAAGAGCTGAACCAATTTATGGCTGCACTAGCAGTGCATTAATGAGCATATTCCTCTGCAACCCCTCCAACATTTGTCTCCTTCCTTCCTTTTTCTTTCTTTCTCTTCCTTCCTTCTTTCTTCCTTCCTCTCTCTCTTTCTTTCCTTCTCTCTCTTTCCTTCTTCCTTTATTTTTTCTTCTTCCTTTCCTTCTTTGTTCCTTCCTTTCCTTTTCTTTTTTCCTTTTCCTTCCTTCCTTTCTTTCTCTCTCTCTTTCTTTCTCTCTCTTTCTTTCCTTCTTTCCTTCTTCCTTCCTTCCTTTCTTTCTCTCTTTCTTTTCTTCTCTCTCTTTCTTTCCTTCTTCCTTCCTTCCTTTCTTTCTCTCTTTCTTTTCTTCTCTCTCTTTCTTTCCTTCTTTCCTTCCTTCCTTCCTTTCTTTCTCTCTTTCTTTTTTCTCTCTCTTTCTTTCCTTCTTTCCTTCTTCCTTCCTTCCTTTCTTTCTCTCTTTCTTTTCTTCTCTCTCTTTCTTTCCTTCTTTCCTTCCTTCCTTCCTTTCTTTCTCTCTTTCTTTCCTTCTCTCTCTTTCTTTCCTTCTTCCTTTCTCTCTTTCTTTCCTTCTCTCTCTTTCTTTCCTTCTTCCTTC
>JAQQSK010016454.1:0-10437 GCA_028658325.1 Potorous gilbertii | reverse complement strand
ACTGCTCTTCAATGGGGGCTTATCTGCTGGTTCTCAGGTGGGGGCAGGGCCGCCTCCCAGGCTCAGTTCCCTCAGGGGGTTTATACAGAGATCCTTTGTAGTGGAGCTGGGGTGGAGCTCCAGCCTGCTCTGGGAGTCTCTGGCAGAGCTGCCTCTGCCTCTGCCGCGGCAGCCGCCTCCCAGGGGGTCCGAGTCCCGGAGATCCCCTGCTCCCCTCTCAGCCTGTCTCTCTCACTGACCTGTGCGTCTGTGGGTGGAGGGACCTTCGCAGCTGCCGGAGATTCAGGTCCCTGACGCCTGCAGGGCTCTGCTTGCTCTTCTCAGTGCCGCGTGGCCGGGGCGGGGGAGGGGAGCGCTCGCCGCGAGCGCTCGGCCGGGCAGGACTCTGCTCCCGTCCGGGGTACCTTTGCGGTTGGTTTTTCAGGGCTCTCTGCCACGGAAATCTCCTTCACTGTGTTGCTGCGCGGCTTCCACTGTTCCAGACTTTGTCAGGAGTTCTTTTTACAGGAAATCTATGGGCTGTGGGTTCAGAGCATAGGTGAGTCTTTCTACTCCGCCATCTTGGCTCCGCCCCTTTGTTGCTATTTTTGTCTACATAGAGAAAATGTTCCGTCTCTTTCACTTGAACAGTTTTATGTAGTCACAGGCAAGTCCTTTAGCCTTCTTGGTATTTTAGGTAGCTCTCTATGACAGAAGCAACAGAGAAAGTACTGACTTGTGTTGGCTGACAGGTTCCTTATCTGGGAATGCCTTATACTGATGAAATTCTAGGTCCAATCCTTATCCCAGATGCTCTAATTCCCTATTCCTGTTTAATAGTAATTAACACTTCTGGAGAAAGGATATAAAACCTGATCATATTGGTATTCAATAGGGGCAGCTAGGTGGTGCAGTGGATAGAGCACCAGTGCCGCAGTCAGGAGGACCTGAGTTCAAATCTCACCTCAGACCCTTGACACTCACTAGCTGTGTGACCTTGGGCAAGTCATTTCACCCCAATTGCCTCATCTCCAGCCATCCTGATGAATATCTGGTCACTGGATTCAGATGGCTCTGGAGGAGAAGTGAGGCTGGTGACCTGCACAGCCCTCCCTCACTCAAAAACAAAGTCAAGTGCAAGTCATGTCATTATTTCTCTGATGGCATGGTCTTCTTCAGCAGCGAAAGACACACACGCTATTAATCTTCCAATATAAAAAATACTTTAAAAAAAATAAAATGAGGATCTGTAGTTTTAACCTTATCTTTTAGTTTAAGTATCTCACATTTGTCTAGGATCTCACTGCATACTTCCAGCACTTTTACCTTTATTTTCAATAAAAGTATTTGAAGGTGATATAATCATAATCAAAATATGTTTTCAGGTTACAAGGTCTTGTTAAAGCCATATCGGACATTTCTCCACATCAATCATCTATTAAGTGCCTGCTGTGTAGAAAGTAATATGCTAGCTACTGGAGGGAGAAATGGAATTTAAATGAAACATTGTCTCTGCCCTCATGGAATATCATCTTGTAGGGGGATGTGATGCGAACAGAGCTGTAACTAGAGCTCATGATGCTATAGGCTAAATACGCTAGAGAGATGTGAACTGGGATGTTCTTTGCGTTCTGGGGAGAAAAGTCACAGAAGAGAAGAGTTCAAAGCAACCTCAGGGCCCTTCTAGCCCAATCCCTCCAGGTCAGCCCATTTTATTTTTGGATAGCTCTAGTAATTGTTAGGATGTTTTTCTGCCCCATCTGGCTGGTATCTTGCCTGTCTGTCTACACAACCTCTCCCCATTGCTTCTGGTTCTGCCCTCTGGGGTCAGGCAGTCCAAGTCTCATTTCTCCACCACAGGACAGCCTTTCAGATACTTAACACAGCTTTCATGTCCCCTCTACGTCTTCTCTTCTCCAGGCTATGAACATCACCAGTTCAGCTGATCCTCCTGTAAACATGCTCTTCAGCCCTTCTGGGTTCTTGGCGCCCTCTTCTGGACACAGTATAGCTTATCTTTCCTAAAATGTGGTCCCAAGAATGGCACATGGAGCTCCTAACATGTTCTACTACTTCTCAGGATCTGTCCGATAGCACATATATTCTGCTTAGCAAGCAGATCCCCCAGAAGGCTACTGCAGTGTTCTAGTTGGGAGGTGATGAGTTCTAGACGCTGCTGCCTAGGGGAGCACTAACTTTTTGGCTGCTATATCACTGTTGACTCATTGACTCACTGAGTTTTCACACCATTAAAATCCCAAAATCTTTTCCAGAGGCCCCCGTGTGTCCCCCAACCAGAGAACACTTTATAGAGAATGTGACTTTTTGAGTTGTTTCAGGCTAAATCCAGATATTTTAGCCTGTAAAATTTGTTTTCATATTTGTCAGAAATTTTTGCACAGGATAAAAATAATTTAACTTATTGGAAAATTCTCTGCTCAGGAGATCAAGGTTATAGGTCTGTTTTCTCTGCTACACCTATACCTGTTAATGTTTTATAACAACAACAACCACAACAACATCTTACAAGAACATAGTGTTAGTTACAATGAACAAGTAAGTGTGGCTAGGTGACTGGAAACCCATCCGCACTACTGGGGAAAAACACTTCAGCATGCACGTCCTGCTGATGGGAACCATTTCCACCATCTTGTATGTGAAGAAAGGCCCCTTTATCACTGTGACAGTTTATGATCATACTGTCTCTAATGCAATAATTGTCAATACAGCTTAACCAGGTGTTACTCTGTGTGTGTGCTTCATTAATTTAGTGAAACTTTATTATTTCATCCTCTTGTAGTTCCATTGTGGACAGGTGCTGGGCCAAATGTTATTTTGTTCTGTCTCTGAATTAAAATCAATCAATCAGTTAATTAAAGAGCATTTATTAAACCGTTTGTCCTAAATGCTGGGGATACAAAGAAAGACCAAAAAATCCCCCCCAAAACCCAAACAAACCACATTCCCTGCTTTTATGGAGCATATATTTTAATGAGGGATCTGATATGTAAATAACTAGGAACGTGTAAGATATATAGATATATCTACAGAGTGGAAGGTAATTGGAAAGAGGAAAGTTTTTCTGGCTGGGGAGCCTAGAAAAGACTTCCTGAAGAAGGTGTGATTTGAGCTGAGTCTCAAAGGAAGCCTGGAGAACTAAAAGGCAAGGGTAAAGTATCTCTATTAGGCAATATTTTATTACCATAGCCAGGGTCACAGTATGAATACTGAAAAGTGATCAAATAGCACTTATCAAACTAATCTGAATATGTCACCTAAATATAGGCCACACATAAAATGAGAACTCTATAAGTCTATATGTAAGTGTGAATGTATACACCAAAAGATAATTACACAAAATTACCATGTTAAAAATATATTTACTGTGAATGTTGGCTGGTTTAAGAGGAGAGTTTTCCAAGATTCTGGAGTTGCCCCAGTGCCCACCTTAAATCCCCAGAGCTGAGGTTCATGGGATGAGTTATGTCAGTGGTTAGGAAATTCTGGTAGTAAATTCACAGACTTCAAATTCCAAATTCTACCTATGACTCTTGTGCCTTACCTAGGGAGACTAGGATCATGGCCCATAGAAGCCAATTAGTTGGCCTTTATCAGTCAGGCATGCCCAGATTTTTTATATCAGGCAGATTTAGATATACTTAGTATACTGTATATATTTAGTACACTGTTCTCTTTTTAAATAGCCTATGATTCAGGACAGGCAAAATGGTATTAAGGGGTGGAGGACTGACTGGAGTCCAGAAGATGTGCGTTCACATCCTGCTTTGTGACCCTGAGCTAGTTACTTAACTTTTCAGTGGCCTCAGGAAACTCCTCAATGAGATTAGAAATTTACTGTTGTTACCAGTCTGCATTGGTGGAGGGAGTTTCCACACCCAGAATTCCATTTACAGCGTATCTGGACTCATGATTCAGACTTTTTGCAGCCTGACCTTTTCCCAGAATATTCTGAATCAGTAAGGTTTCGCTGTATGAAATAAGAAAATATATAGCTTTCTAATTAATAAACTTGTCCTTAAAACAGTAGCCTCATTAAAATCAATTTTAGCTGGCTGTTTTAGCTAATTTGGGATAGATAGGATCTTCTTTCCTAACTTGAATTCAAACACACACACAAGAACAAAGGCAAGTCATTTCTCAGCCTCTCCTTCTCACCCCCAACACTCACACTGGAAGTTACAGATGAGTAGCTGATTTGAATGTGTGGAAGAAGATTCCACTCAGGAGTTCGCTGTACTAGTGAAATCACAGATTGGGACAAAACCCAAACCAAAACAAAGATATTTGGGAAAAAGAAACAACCTGAAACCACAAGTGTGAGGTGTTGCCGGCTTCTTTTTTTTTGGCTGCTGCTTTGTATCCTTCAGATTTTCTGGGTGGACTGGTTGTTTTTTGTCTTTTTTTTTTCATAGCTGCAGCCAATTCAATGTTGATTTCTTCATCTTGAAACTTCCCAAATGATAGGAACAGTTCTATGGCTTCCTGGATAAAGCCACATGGGCAAAAGCCTGCCCCAATTCACAGCTTCCCCAACGGTGCAATGATGTGCCTTTTAGTCATTACTGTGTAGCTCTGCCATCAATTGAATTTGTTCATTTTTGATACTCTCTCTACCAAAGTAATGGGTGTAAAGTGAGAATCTTAGAGTTTTATTTTACATTTCTCTAATTATTAGAGAGTTTGAACAACTTTTCAGGTGGTTATAGATCATTTGTGCTTCTTGCAACAAATATCTGTTCATATCCTTTGAGAATGGATTTTATTGTATTAATTTGGGTCAATTCCACATAAAATTTTGATGCCTGATTTTTATCAGAAATATTTATGATAAGAACTTTTCCCCAGTCATTTCTTTCTCTTTTATTCTGTATGTATTGTTTTTTGTCATGAAGACACTATTTTTTATGTAATCATATCCACATATTTTGCCTCTGACATTTTTTTTTATTGATTGAATAAATAAGAATTTTCCCCTAATTGTAACCACAGTAGTAATATTATCAATGGCAGAACTAACACAGGAAGACTGGGCTTTTAATCCAGGCATTACCATCTGAGGAGTTGGAGTATACTTCTAGGATTACTTATCCAGCTGTCTGATTGATATTTCCATGTGAATGTTCCATTAAGTATTCTTATATTACAATTTGTTTAGCCATTTCCAAATCAGTTGGTACCCATTTTGTTTCCATTTCTTTGCTATTGGAAAAAAAAAAGCACTGCTGTGAATACTTGTACATATTGGACCTTTTTTCTGTTTGTCTGTAGTTGAATTGAACTTTAAGAAAACAATTCCTTTTGGTTATGGAGATGTATGAGGCTCTCCTCCCCCCATGCTGGTCTTTGAGAGTTCCTTTCTGCCCTTTATAGTTTTGTTTTTCCCTCCTTACTTTGACTTCTTAGTACTGTGGGTTGGAAAACCAGATTGAGCAAGTTACTTCACCCCTCTAGGCCTCATTTCCTCTTCTGTAAGGGGTTGGCCTAGATGACCTTGAAGGCCATTTCTAGCTCTAAATCTAAGATCCAATGATATCACACTCAGTATTTACAAAACAAAATTCATCTTTCACCATTAACCTTTAACTCTCACCTCCTAACTTGCCTGTTTTTGTCAAGGATATAACCCTTCATCCATTTGCAAAGTTTCACTTTTACTCCCTCGTCATATCTCTTGTTATTTCCACTTCCTCAAAATCTCTCCAGTTTCCCTTCTCAACAGTTAAACCGCAACCACTCCAGTCTAGGCTCTCACCACCTCCTACCTGGATTCTTCCAAGGGATGAATTGGGCTCTCTCTCTATTCTGTCTTCTCTACAGTCCATCTTGCACAAGTTGCCACTTCTGCTTGGGCCTGCTCATGCCATTCCCCTGCTCCAGAAACATCAGTGCTTTCTTGGTGAATTTAGGATAGCATAGAAACTCTTCTATTTGGCACTTAACACTCTTCACCATCTGGCCCTCACCTACTTTCCAGGTCATTTATACATTAAGCATCCTCATGAGCTCTGTACTCTAGCCAAACTGGCCTACAAATATACATAGTCAAGTAAAACAGTTTCCCCCATTGGGCATGTCCAGAAATATGTGTCACTCTACATCCTGAGTCCCTCACCTCTCAGTCAGGAGATAGATAGCATATTTCATTATCTAGAATCAAGATTCTTGACTCCCTGAGCAGAGATCTTAAAGTCTTTCAAAGTTGTTTTCCTTCATAATGTTGTTGTCATTGTACAAATTGTTTTCTTGGTTCTGCTTACTTCACTCTGGATCACTTCATACAGGTCTCCCCAGATTTCTCCAAAACTGTCCCTTTCATAATTTTTTATGATGCAATAACATTTCATTTTATTGATTGCCATCAACAAATGATGTCGGCATTGGGGATACAAAGAAAATGTACAACAAAAGCCTATTTTTACTCATTGGTGAACTTGTTGTTCCTTCCAGTAGATGATAAGCTTCTTAGGGGCAGGGACTCTTGTTCGATTTTTGTCTTTGTATCCCCAGTGCCCACACATAGTAAGTATTTCATAAATGTTTGTTGATTGATTAGAAAGATGAGACAACATTCATAGAGTATATGGCAGTTGTTTTGCCAATGAATTCTTCCATTACTAGTCTATGTATTCAGAAATTTGAAGTATGGGATACCTTTTAGATAATCTAACATACTAAGACTTATGTGCGCGGATACAGAGTAAAGTGAGCAGAACCAGGAGAACATTGAACACAGTAACAGCGATATCATACGATGATCAACTGTGAGTGACTTAGCTATTCTTAGCAATACACTGATCCAAGACTGTCTCAAAGGACTCAGGATGAAAAATGCTGTCCATCTCCGGAGAAAGAATTGATGGAGTCTGAATTTTGATTGTAGCATAGTTTTTAAACTTTATTTTTCTTGGGTTGGTTTTTTTTGTCTTTATTTTCTTTTGCAACATGACTCATATGGAAATATTAATGTGCATATGCATAATCTATATCAAATTGCTTGCCTTCTCATGGTGGGGAAGGGAGAGGAGAGAGAATTTGGAACTCAAAATTTTTAAAAATGAATGTTAAAAAATGTTTACATGTAATTGAGAAAAATTTTAAAAAGATTAGATTAATCTTTTAATTAATTTAATTAATCTAACATCCTGGAAGACTACAGAATAGTAGGAGAAAATAGTTTTATTTCATAATATTTCAACATATACATTGTTCCTTTCTTGGCTATTTTGCTAGAGTCACCTTTAGCACTTGCATTCAACAAATCCAATCGAGTACATATGACTAAGCACTTACTGTATACAGACCAGGTTCTATGCTAGTCACTGGGTGAGATAACAAAGCCTAGATAAGACCTGGGCTCTGACTTTGTGGGGCTTAGTGACATTGGAGAGAAAAAGGCAACACATGCAAAGCAATCATTTTGAGACCATGTCTGATAGAGCACTGCCTCAATGAGTCATCCATTTTTCTTGAAGAAAAAACTTTTTATCAGATGCTTATTTCTTCCTGCCCCTTTGGTTTCCCAAGATATGAAGGTTCCTTTTTACAGGCACTGGACTCATTAACACCAGTCCCTCTAGTCAGTCTTTGTTCTATGCTTAAAGGTTAATTTCTCCAGTTTAATTTTTAGGCATTTTTGCCATTGGCCTCAGTTTTAACTGAATATTAATTAAAAGACAATGACAAAACCCTTCCTTTCCTATAGGTGTTACATTGTCTGCATTGTTTCTTTTATTAATGTTCTCAGGGATATATTCAGTGCTCGTGGCCCTGATGGCTGGCAAGGCAGAAGTAAGATACAATTCTGCTATTGTGCAGCCCCCAATGATAGCAGAATTCATCAGGGAGCTTGGATTTGGAGCTGAGGTCATGGAAAATGCTGAAGAAGGGGATGGGGTTCTGGAACTTATTGTAAGTAAGACTTTCTTAAAAGCCTTCCATAGAATGCTTGGGGATGATTCAAGGTAGAACCACAAAGATGTTCAAGGGGTTAGAAAATCAAACCTTGGAGGAAAGGCTGAAAGAATTGGAATAACAGTCTGCAAAAGGCATGAAGATTTAATGACAGGTTTGTAAGTGGTATAGGTGAAGGGTTATCCTACAAAGGATGGTGACTGGGTCTATTAGTTTAAATTGTAGCATGAAGTATTGAACTGGACATGGAGAAGGAGGTCACAGCCCAGTTCTTAGAGATAAGGTAGCTGGGATATGTTGTGGAATCTGCGTTTAAAAAAGAGGAGAGATTCTCATATGTCAATGATCTCTACTATACATGAGTCCTTTTTTGGATGAATATACATTCTCTTTTCATTTCTTCGTTTAAGAGGAAAAATGCAATTCCTTATTTTCACAATATATCGTAAGCTATTTTATGGAAGGTATATTAAAGCAAGTAGACTGGTCCAGATGATTTCACTTTTAAAAAACTTGAAAATCTAGGTGGATAACATGCCTACTCCATTGTTACTACTCAGTACATTTTAATAATCATCTCTCAACAGTACTAGAGGGAGCCCAGGTTATAGAGAATTACTACACATGCGCAATCACAGACATGCACACATACATATATATGAAAATAGATTGCTACCTGCTGGTTGTATGAAATTTTATCTTACGTACAGTTGTGACTTTAATTAGCCATAATGTACAGCAAAAAGTTATTTCTGAAGGAGACAAATGTTTGTATTTAACAGGTGAGAGGAATGACATGTGCCTCCTGTGTGCATAAAATAGAATCTACCCTTATGAAAACCAGAGGGATCTTCTACTGCTCTGTAGCTCTGGCCACCAACAAAGCGCATATCAAATATGATCCAGAGATTATCGGCCCCAGAGATGTTATCAATACGATACAAGTAAGTACCAAGATTTTCCTTTTCTCCATTATTTCATTGTCGCCCAGAGCTATCTGGTTTTCTCAGCTCAAGATTTATTACTTATTATCTCTAGTACCGAACTGTAACTGGAATAATTCTAGCCAAATTATTAACCAGTTGCCAGAAAATCCCCTAGAACCATTCTTTTGTGGCTCAGCAACAGAGACAAGAGTCTGGGGTACTTTGCGTGACCCTTCCAATTTTTCCTGACAAGATTTGTCTCCAGATTCAGTTGGAAGGACCTTTGAGTAAGTCACTTTCCCCCACTCTCTCCATCCTCTCAGCCTCCTGTTGGTCCTCCTCGTCAAAAAAAAGAGTAGGACAGGAAGACATAAGCCATTTATCAGGTATAAAATACAGATATCTCTGTAATCATGGCTAGACTTGAAGTGGATATGGAAAACTAAAAAAATTAGTGATAGAAGAACATTTGACACATTCATGGCTGTCACTTACCTGGCATTTTTTTTTTAGTTTGTGTGTGTGTGTGTGTGTGTAAGTATATAACTGTTATTTATACATGGGAAAAAGTAACTGAAAGACCAAATGCCTGTCCATATAGTTGATTTCTCCTCTCTTCTCCAGAAATTTACTTTGTTCATCTCTCAATGAGGATATCACTTTTTCATTCAAACGGCCTCCTCCAATAACAAAAGTATTGTCGAACTCCAACTAATAATAGCTCATTTCTTTCTTTCTTTTTTAGGTTTTAGAGATGTTTTTAGCTTTTACTCCATAGTAATTTCTCAACATACTGAACCAAACCACTTAACTCTCCCTTGTAACAAAGAAAAACTGTGAAGTAACACCAGTAGATCAGCAGGCCAGTCTGTAGTGTGTGACACACAGTACATGTGACATTACACTCTCTATTGAAAGGAGGGAGGTGTGTTTCATCATCCTTTTCTTCAGGACCAAGATTGGTCATGGCAATTAATGAAGTTCAGCTGCTTTTTACCATTGTTTTCATTAACATCATTGTACTCATAACTACTAGATTTTGTTCTTCTGGTTCTTTGTACTTTATCCTGTTTCATTTCAAAATAGGAGCTACTCAGGTCTTTCTGATTTCCTCATATTTGTTGTTTCTTATGGCCTTTTACAATTATATAGCATGATTACATTCATGCCACAATTTGTTCAGTTGGTCCTTGATTGATAGCTACCATTGATATAGCTCTTTAAGCTTGCCATTTTTTCTCATTTTATCCTCACAACAACTGTGGAAGATGGGTGCTATTGTTATCCCCATTTTCCACTTGCCCAAGGTCACACAATAAATATCTGAGGCTGAACTTGAACTCAGGTCTTCCTGTACAGCAAACAATCCATTGCATCACCTGACTGCCATTGACAGACATCTACATTGCTTCCATTTTTTTGTTGCCACAACAAAATGCTGCTCTGGAGTATGTTGATATAGGTGGGATCTTTTTGTTTTGGGATCAGCGGAACAAAGGGTATGAACAATTGAGTGACTTTTTTTTTTTTTTATAAATTTATTTAACTTTTTACATTCATTTTCACAAGATTTTGGGTTCCAAAATTTTCTCCCCATTTG
>JAQQSK010016453.1:0-10437 GCA_028658325.1 Potorous gilbertii | reverse complement strand
GAATTGGAAAATATGAAATCAGCAGGCTTCCTAAGGTGTAATGCTCTTGTGAAAGAGAAGATATTCACCCTCCTCTCCACGAGTTGACTTGGAAACTTGCAAAAGATTATCGGCTATTGTAAGCATCTCGAATTTGTACTGGTCCATTCACCCTTAAAGTGAGAAACCTTTAAATCTGAGGTTTATTGTTAAGTTCATTCAAAGATGCCACCTCACTTCACATTCTCTCTCTCTCTCTCTCTCTCTCTCTCTCTCTCTCTCTCTCTCTCACACACACACACACACAGACACACACACACACACACACACACACACACACGCAACTCTGCTGACAAGGAAGAAAAATAATACTATTTTCTCAGACTTAATTTCTCCAACTGCTATACTTCAGAATTTTAAAATGTGAAGTCAGCAGGCTTCCTATGGGGTTATTCTCTTATGCCAGGGAATAAACCCACCAGCCTTAACAATAGTTGGCTTAAAAGCCCCCCAGAATATTACTGGCTACTGTAAGCACCACTAATATGTAATGGACATCACCCTTAAGAAAAGAGTGAAATCTTTGCATATGAGAGTTATTGTTACACGTTAATTCAAAGATGCCACTTCATTACATATTATTTATCAAGGTGGTGCAGTTGCATCCCAAAACCACCTTATACATTTTCATAATATTGTATAAATGATAACCAAATATCTTCACATAAAAATCAAACATTATTATAGTAAACTTGCAAATCTGGAACACACACACAACCCACTCTCCTACCCCATTGACAAGGGAGAAAAGAGTACTATTTTATGAGATTTAGTTTCTAAAAATCCTGAACTTCTGAATATTAAAATATGAGGTCAACAGGCTTACTATATGATTATTCTCTTGGGACAAGGCATAAACCCACAAGCCTTACCAGTAACTGACTTAAAAGTCCTCAGAATATTACTGGCTACTGTAAGCACCTCCAATCTCTAATGGCCATTCACCTACAAGTCAATAGTGAAATATTTGAATCTGAGGTTTATTGTTATAAGTTGATTCAAAGAGGCCAACTTATTACATATTATTTCTCAAGGTAGTGAAGTTGTACCTGAAAACCACCTCATACATTTTCATGATATTTTATAAGTGGTAGCCAAATTTCTCCATATCAATACTCAATCCTTATTATAGCAAATTTGTATATCCTGCACACACAAAAACACACACGCACATGTGTACACACACACACACACACACACACACACACACACACACACACACACCCCTCACTCTCCTACCTTGGTGTGAAGAGAGAAACAATACTATTTTCTCAGACTTAGTTCTCAAACTCCTGTACTTCATTATTTTAAAATATGAAGTCAGCAGGCTTCCTATAGGGTAATGCTCTTGTCACAGGGAATAAACCCACCTTCCTCACCAAAAGTTAAGTTAAAACTAAAACTCCTGAGAAGATTACTGGCCACTGTAAGCACCTCCAATCTCTATTGGCCATTCACCCTTAATGGCAAGAGTGAAATCTCTGAATCTGAGGCTTCTTCTTATAAGCTGATTCAAAGATGCTACGTCACTACATATTGTTTATCAATGGAGGGAGATCGCATCTTCAAACCAACTTATACATTTACATAATATTTTACAAATGATAGTTAAATATCTCCACATAAAAACTCAACCATTATTATAATAAACTTGTAAATCCCATGCACACACACACACACACACACACACACACACACACAGAAACATACACACATACACACCCTCATGCTCCTACCCCATCGAAGACGGAGAAAATATACTATCTACCCGGACTTAGTTTTTCCAATTCCAGTACTTCAGAATTTTAAGATATGAGGACAGCAGGCTTCCTATAGGAAAATTCTCTTGTGAGAGAGAATAAACCCACCCTCCTCACCAATGTACCTCTGGAACATCTACCTGTCACTAATCTCTTTTATACAAAATTAGCTTTTTACCACAATGATACCATATGCTCTTAATCATGTATACTTACGTAGAAAGCAAAAATAATCACAAATTACAGGCCCTCAATAAAAACCAGTGCTGAAATATGTTCATTTCCTTCTTAAAAAAAAATTAGTTTCCAGATGATGAACTCAGTATTTGCGAATAGTGTTAACCTCAATAGGAAGGGCATTTGTACATAAATTCTGCTTAGGAGGCAAGACAGGTTCCCACTGAGAATGTTGCATTTCAGTGGTCAACATGACATCAGGGTAGAAATGTCCAATACGAGACCAGAGGAATAAATGGAACTTTCCATAAAATAATAAGCAGTATCTATCTAAAGCCTTCAGGAAGCATTATATGCAATGGGAATAAGCTAGATGCATTTCCAATAAGATCAGGTGTGAAACAAGAATGTCCATTATCACCACCATTATTCAATATGGTATTAGAAATGCTGGCTGTAGCAATAAGAGAAGAAAAAGAAATTAAAGGAATTAAAATAGGCAAAGATGAAACTAAGTTATCACTCTGCTGATGATATGATGATATACTTAGGGAATCCCAGGGAATCAAGTAAAAAAACTACTTAAAATACTAAACAATTTTGGCAAAGTTGCAGGTTAGAAAATAAACCTACACAAATCATCTGCATTTCTATGTATTACTAACAAAGCTCAACAGCAAGACATAGAAAGAGAAACCTCATTTAAAGATACAGTAGACACCACAAAATATCTGGGATTCTACCTGCCAAAATAAACTCAGTGACTATATGAACACAATTATAAAATACTTTTTGCACAAATAAAGTCAGATCTAAGTAAGCCCAGGGCTTGTGGCCTTCAACAGTGGCTGGGCCCATTCCAGAGAGACACTGCAGAGATATAAAGGAGAACAAGCCAAGAAAGGATGGACATACCTTTAAGCAGCAGATTTGACTGAATTCTCATCAAAGACATGAAAAATTAGGTGGAAAATGCCATATTGGTAAAAATTCAATTTCCTGGAGTGTTCAGAGACTGCCAGGCACTGTCCTGTAGGGGCACCGAGGAACCTTCACCCAAATAGAGCAACATGTACCTGACTGTCAGGGATGTGGGGAGCCAAGTTTTCCCTCAGGGGATTTGTTCTTTTTTGGAGGGGAGGGGTGGGAGCTTCAGGGGCTGGGGGTTCCCTCTGCTACTTGAAACTCCCGTTGGCACACCTCCACCCTCAGGAACTGCTCAGACAATGCTCGCTCGGCTGCAACAGCAGCAAGGGTGGGCACCCAGAGGTGCCCAGGGTTAAGCCCTCAGCCCCTGCTGTGGACAGACGCTCTGGAAGTCAAACGTAGCCACAAGGGCCCAGCCGATCGAAAAGTCTGATGGCTCTCCCCGCCCCCCCCCAGCCAGGACCCCAGGTTGTCGCTTCCATAAGGGGTACCATGTACGGGCAAAGAGGGTACCCGTTGAAGCGGGGGCATCAGGCGCCAGGTCCAGAGTCTCCAGCCTTTCCCGAGCACACTCCTGGGTGTCAATGAGAAACCAGAGGAGAAAAGACGTATGCCACCCCACCCACTAATCAAGGCCTTCTGGGCCTGTCACATGTCCCACTCTTAGCCAATGGGCTCCCAGAGTCGTTTGAAATGGGCCAATAGGCGGCTTTCCCTCCCCCCTTTCACTCTCCTTAGCAAGATGGCCGCCGTTACAGGTTGTCCCTTCACAACCTTGGAGGTGACTTTGTGAAGAAGGGGACACCCAAGTGATCCCTGGAAGATTAAGCCCAAGTTGGGCTCATTTACTTCGGTCCAGCCCCCTACCCTTTCTTCAGGGTTAGTGGAGGCAACGGGTGATGGACAATCATGGCTCTCCCTTACCCCCTCCCTGGACATAGACATGTGGGAAAGGGGAGCAAGAAGGGACTTTGGGGTGGGGGAGGGGGGCGAGGCTTTAAAGTTTTAACTAATTACCTCCAGATGGGCGAGCCACTGCTGCTGTTGGCCTCCTGTCAATACATCGTCCTTCTGAGGTCTGGCATGGGGGACTGTGGAAGGAATGGAAGTAGTCGAAGGAGGGAAAAATTGGGTAAGACTGGAACCTCTGGCCTTGGACTGCCTCCTGGGTGCTACCCGTACGGCTGTCTGACACGCCCCCTCAGGAGGACACCCAGGAGAATGAGACAAAAGCAGAGGCCCCGCCCCTCTAGTGGAGAGGGGCGCTGGAGGAGCCGAGGCCCTCCCCATCTAAGGAGCTAGACAGTCTCCCCTCCCCCTCTGTCCCATGAAGTGCCCCCTGCTGCCTCGGGACTGTTTCTGCAGCATAGCTCCGCTTCCTCTCTGAAACCTCACAGCCTCACCTCTTCCCCCTTCCAACACCTCCCCTCACTCCCCAAACCCTTCACTCTCCCCAAATTTCCTACTCCACATACATACCTTCGCTACTTTCCCTTTTAGGTGGAGGCTACTTGGCCCTGCCTAGCTCCTATTTCGGGGAAAAAATACCCCAAAAATTGCCTGGGAAAGGAAGCTCTGCCTTTGTTCAAGAAACCCCCTCCTATACAGGCACTCCCATCCACACTCTCATTTCTCACTTTCTTTCTTCTCACCTTCCTTTTCCCCCCAGCCCCTGTGCACTGTTGGTGTAGACTCTGGAAGGCACCTGTCTTATCCCTGAATCTGCCGAGCCTTACTTTGCTCATCCACAAAATAGGCATCGTAGCCTCATTTTTGCTCTTGCCATTCCAAGGTTCTTGGCAGGCTCACATCTGTACATAAATATTTTTTGCTTGACATTGTTACCCCTGGGTGGAGAAGTCTGGGATTTTTCACCCTTCCAGGACCCAGGCCTCTCATCCAAGCTCTGGCCTGGCCAACTCATCCTCCAAACTACCCCTTTCCTGGTGGGTCTAGAATCCAGGAGAAGGCTAATCTCCCTAGGGCTTAACTCAAACTCACAAAGATTCCTACGGGAGAAACCCTTTGGTGGTGGGGGTTGGGACAATAACCTTCTCCTCCTCCTCACCATTATAAGTCTGGAATTTCTCTACCTATTCCTGCAATTCCATTTATACAAAACCAGCCTCTCACCACCAGTGACACCATCAGAACTTAATTACACTTCACCAGAAGGTGAACACAGTAATTATCCAAACTGATGCAGGGTATCCATAAAAACAAAAGAATCATCAATACATCTCAGTACTCACATCAACATCAGCCACATCTGCCACATGATGCCTTCATTAGGTGGATCTTGGATGGTATTGCCTTCAACACAAAGCAACTTTGTTCAAAGATATACTTAATTCCTTTTGGACATGCTGTGTTTAAGATGCTGGCCAAACTTCCAGATAGACATGACCAACAGGCAATTCTGGTAAGAAATACTGACTAGATATAAAGACCGTGAGTCATCTGTTGTTTAATGAAAGATACAGAAGCTGAGGACACCACCGAAGGAGTACAGGAATAGAGCAGTACACACAGGATATGTCACTGGGTAATCCCTATGGTTAAGGCAGCATTGAATATGATAATCTGTCAAAGGCAACTAAGAAAGAATTAAGTGACTGAAAGGAGCAGAACCCTGAGAGCTAAGTACCTGCCATAGAACATGTACTTAATACATGCTTGTTGCCTTGACTTGTTTTTTCTCTTGGAAGTCAAGGCACAAAAGAGCATCTCGGAAGATCCAGTTTAGGACAGTCGCATGCCCTATAGAGAAATCAAACAGAGTAAAGAACTAAGAAATGACATTAAAGTTAGCAGATAAATGTGTGATTTTTCCCAAGGTGAAAATGATAAAGGACAGCTAGGTGTGTAGTGGAGAGAGCACTGGCCCTGGAGTTAGGAGGATCTGAGTTCAAATTGGGCCTCAGACATGGCACCTACCAATTGTGTGATCCTGGGCAAGTCACTTAACCCTGATTGTCTTGCAAAATAAAAAAAGGAAGAAAAATGGCAGAAGATAGAGAAAAATATAAATGCTTGTTAGCTGAAAAAATGTGATTTTTTTACCTTTTAACAAAGAAACAATAAGTTGGTAGCTTTAGAGAGGATGGCTTCAATCAAGTGGTACGTGTGAAAGCCAGATTGTAAAGGAGTAGGAGGTCATCTCAGCAGATGACCCTGTCTCCATATGTCACTGAAAAAACTGGGCTCATCTGTCATGAGCTCCCTCTTCTCACTAGTTCTACCCTTCAATGCACCTCAGCACCATTCATTGTACTTCCTCCTTCTTTGCACAAGTATTAGAGAAGGTGGCTCCCTTCCTATTAAATGTCTTGTTTTTAATCTGTGTCCACAAGTTTCTTCTCAATTGCTTACAAGCATGCTCTGATCTCCCTTTCCCTAAAACAAAACAAAAATTCCTTCACTAGACCTTACTATCTCCTTAAAATCCAATCATCAGTCTCTTCTCACTTACACAGAAAAACTATAACAAGTTTTCTAAACTGATCACCTCCATATTTTTACTTCCTACTCATTGGTTAAACACTTGAAATTTTGCCTTTGGACTTTTGGTATCTTCATTCAGCTCAACTTCCTCTTGGCAAGATCCTCAATGACCTTTTAACTGCCATGTCCTTGTCTCAGATTTCATCTTTCTTGATCTTTCTGTGGCACCTGAAACCATTGGTCTCCCCTACCCTAAGCCACTCTTTGTCTTCCCTGGATTCATCTGTTGCTACTCACTGTCTGCCTCTTCCTCTTCAACCTCCTGTAATGGATTATCATACATATGCTACCTTCTATTTATAGGTGTAACCTAAGTCTCTGTTCTGGGCTTTCTTTTTTCTTCTACAGTTGCTCTCCATGATTTTTTTAGTTACCAGAAGTTTGGTCACCATTTTCATACAATCTATGCCAAGATTTATACAGTGAGGGCAAGTCTTTCTCCTGAATTCTCTTTCTAGATGGGCCATTTAAGTCCTCCTCACCTTTACAACAAATTCCATCTCACACAATATTTCGGTTTCCAGCATCAGAATGGCTACATCTCCTCCTCCAGCTTTTAAAGGAAAACCTGTAGAGCAAGAGAGGACATGTAGTCAGGGAAAACAAATTCCTATGTTGGAGATGTCCTAAAATGGGTAACTATTCTGCATCTTATATCTATCACCTCTCTTGGCATTGTTTCTAACTGACAGAATATTTGTTTTTCAAACAAGTTTAGTTTTATGCTATTTTTATTATATAAATTATTATCCTTGTTGAACTCATTGTACCCTGCAGCACTTCTTATGAGTATTTTCAGATTTCTCTGAAATGTTTTATTATAGTGTGATATTCCTGTATATTCACACACCATTCTTTATTACCCATTCTCCAGTTGATGGACACCTCCCTCTTTCTTCATAGTTCTATACCACAACAAAAAGAGTATCTATAATTTTTTTTTGTACATGAGTCTTTTTTCTTTAATTGCTGTGAGGTATATCTAGGAAGGGTATGTCCAGTGTAATTCAGTCAGTTATTAAGCATCTACTATGTGTCAGTCACTGGGCTGAGTATTGAGGATACAAAAAGTGAGAAAAGACAGTTTCGGCCTTTGGGAATCTCACAATCTAATTGGGGGGACGACAAGAAGACAAATAATGTATAAACAAGCTGTATGGTGGATAAATAGGAAATAATTTAAAAAGGGAAGACACTCGAATTATGAGGGGCTGAGAAAAGCTTTCTGTAGAAGGTGGGATTTTAGTGAGAACTTGAAGAAATTGACTTTTTGACCATAATTTAAAATTGCTTTCCAGAATATCTGCATCATTTTGCCATCTGCCAATTTGATGTGAATGAAGTAGAATATAAGGGTAGCTTTAATGTTCACTTCTCTAATGATTAATGATTTGGGGCATTTTTTCTTAAGGCTTGAATCTCTTCCTTTGAAATCTACCTGTTTATATTCTTGGACCACTGACCTATCAGATAATGGTTCTAATTACTGTAAATTTGAATCCATTCCTTCTATCTATCTTGTATATGAGGACTTTACCAGAGAAAGGTACTGTAAATATTTTTCCCAATTATCTCTTTCCCTTTTAATTTTGGTTTTTTAATAGAAAACCCTTTTTAAATTTTATATAATCATTTTATCATCTGTGATTCTTTCTGTCCCTTGTTTGGTCATGACCTATTCTTCCACCCCTAGATCAAAGAGGTAATTCTTTCCTTGCTCCTCTAATTTATTTTTTGATTTCCCCTCTTCCATTTGTCATGAATTCATTTTTAGTGTGTATTGGTATATGACATGAGATATTGCTGTATGTCTAATTTCTACTAGATTGTTTTTAGTTTTTTTAAAAGTTTTGGTTGAATTTTGAGTTCTTCCTTAGTAGGTAGGCTCTTTGAATTTATCAAACACTATGCTACTCTGATGCTCTCCTACAGCCTCTTTTGTACCTGATCTGTTTCACTGATTGTCCTCTATATTTTCTAACTGCTTTGAAATATGGTTTGAGATCTTGTCCTTCTAGGTCCACTTCTTTTCCCTTTTTTGCGTTATTTCTCTCAAGATTCTTGACTTTTTACTCCTGCAGATGAATTTCATTATTATTTTTTCTAGCTCTATAATCTAACGCTTTGGTAGTTTGGTTGGTATAACATTGTACAAGTTCATTATTATTATACTGACGTGGCTTGCTCACAAACAAACCAGTAGTTCTCTGAGAATTTGTCATCCATTATTTCTGTAAATAATATCTTGTGGTTATATTCAAACATTTCTGGTATTTGTTTTGGCAGGTAGACACCTAGACATTTTAACCCATTTGGTAAGATTTCTGAGTGGAATTTCTCTTTTTATCTATTTCAGATGGAATTTTTTGAATATTATACAGAAGTGTTCATGACTTATGTAGATTTACCTTCCTGCGACTTTGCTAAAATTATTGTCTGATTAAAATTTCTAGATGATTCTTATGGATTTTTAGATAGACTATCCTATCATCTGCCAAAGAGATAATTTTGTTTCCTCTCTGCCTATGCTTACTCCTTTATTTTTCCTGTATTGCTTCTATAGCTAAAACATTTCTAAAGAGCAATTCCCAATAGATGTGTATACCTTCATTTGCATTCTGTATACTACATCAGAGTTGCTCCCTTCTTCCACTCTGTTATCCTGTAATCATACCTCATCAGCCATATAATCACATGATCAAGATGTTATGAACATTTGCTTACTTACAGTGCAAATAATAGACTCTTTTGAAAACCATGATCACTGTTGTGGGAAACAAGGAAAATCTGTTTCCACAGAGTCATGACCTAATACATTCAGGCGAAACTTCTGCGCAGGCTTGATGAGCTGCTTGAGGGAAAGCCTATCAGAGAGGAGAACAAAAAGTCATATGGTCAGGGGATGGTGTGGCAGGAGATCCAAAATGGTATAAAAAGCTTCCATTTTTTCTGAACATGTTGTAGTAGTCTTATACCTTACTAGGAAAGCTACCTCGTCCATTCAGGACGTAAAGATTAATAAAAGCTTCCCTGATTTCACAACAGGTATTACTCTTTTTTTAAGGTGAGCATGTTTCTCACAGTTGGGAGCTTGTTATTTGGGCTCTTCTCTCACACTGTCATGAACATTACTAGGCATCTTGAAAACATCATGTGTTTGAAACCAATTAATATTCTGAAGAAATAAACCTTACTTTGCCTGTAATTGAAGTAGTAAGCTTGTTTTCCAGTTTAAACTTGTCCTCTGCTCCGTTTACTATTCTTCTGATGGATTTTCAAATGAATTGGATAGTTGTTCATTAATGTTTGTACAAGAGATAGCCCCAGTTTGCCAGTAGTAGAAGAGAAGAAAGTCAGATTTGAAGAGATTCTTTCCTTATAAAGGTTAAAAATAAAGTAATATCTGCCACCGAACTTTAAATAGTTATTATTTCATACAATACTTGTCATTAGCTGGTAAAAAGTAAATATTTTACACTGTGTCTAGCTAGACATTTTTGTCAATTTAGGTAGTTAATTTTTAAAAATGAATTTCCATCTCTATGGAAGAGAATTTTAAAATTGTACCATTTTCTTCCACGTATTAGTGTAAGCAAGCATTTTTACTTTATTCTTATTTTAACTCAAAATATAGAAGTAAACTCAATATGGAAGCAGATTAAAGAATGCGTTTGTCTTGTGTTGAACCAAATATTACACACCTTTGTTCCAATAAAAAAGCTTAACATCAAAATTATATATATACACATATGTGTATATATGTATACACACATACATATACATACATATATATGTATTTTATGTGTTAGTTTGTGTGTTAAACCTCTTCCAAGATGTAACTTATTTCATTAAATATTATTTATACTCAACAAAATTTATAAAAATAAATTTACTGTGAAATTTTGCATATAATAGTGAGCATATAAGATATTGCTAGATTAATTCTTTAAATTCCAACAAAATTTAAATATAAAATATAATACTCATAAAACATAAAATACTCATAAAACATAAAATATAAATATAACAT
>JAQQSK010016452.1:0-10437 GCA_028658325.1 Potorous gilbertii | reverse complement strand
ATAGTTAGTCTTACACAACACGACTATTATGGAAGTCATTTGCAAAACTACACAGATATGGCCTACATTGAATTGCCTGCCTCTCCAAAGGGAATGGGTGGGGAGGGAGGGATGGGGAAAAACTGGAACGTAAAGTTTTAGGATCAACTGTTGAGTATTGTTCTTGCTACTAGGAAATAAGAAATACCGGTAATGGGGACTAGAAAGTTATCTAGCCCTACAGGACAAAAGAGAAGATGGGGTAAGGGAAGGGAGGGTTGACAGAAGAGAGGGCAGATTGGTGATATGGGTAATTAGAATGTCCAGGGTATTGAGGAGGGGACTAACGGGGAGAAAATTTTGGAACCCAAAATCTTGTGAAAATGAAATGAATGTAAAAAGTTAAATAAATTCATTTAAAAAAAAAAAAAAGAAATAACTTTACTAGCTGGTAGTAAGATTTTTTTAAAAAAGACCATTTGTTTATGGGCTAAGGCTCCAAGGGAAATCATCATGGTTGTCCCCAATAGGACCAATGGTTTTAATACCTGTGAAATTAACTTAATGGATATCAAAATCAGTATTCAGAGGAAAAAATACTGAGAGTCATTCAGCCTGAAGTCCATGAGTCAATAGACATTTCATAAGTACCTACTATGTGCCAGACACTTTGTGTGCTAAGCCCTGGGGTTACAAAGACCACAATCTAGTGGGTGAGCTGGCATGCAAACAATTATGTGCAAACAGGATAAATTAGAAATACTCAACAGAGAGAAGGCACTAGTATTAAGGAGGATCAGGAAAAGCTTCCTACAGAAGGTGGATTTTGGCTGAAATTGAAGGAAGACAGGGAAGTCAGAAGGTAAAGATGAGGAATAGCTAAAATAGAACTGAAGGGAAAATGTCAAATATTTTATACATTGAGAAAGAGAGGGAGAGGGATAGAGAGAGAGAGAGAGAGAGAGAGAGAGAGAGAGAGACAGAGAGAATAGAAGTGGATGTACAGTTTCAAAAAAACTAAGTACAAGAATAAAAAAATTAAAGAAATAGCAAAGTTCAAAACAATTGTAGTATTTGTAAGTAAAATTCTCAAGTCACTGTTGTGAAAAGACTAATAAAAGAAGTAAAATGTTAGCTAATTTCATAGAACCATATCAAACTAACAATATCAAAAAATTTTAATAAGATTCAAAAGAAGATAAAATAAAAATAGTTGTTTTCAGCTATTTTGCTTATTTTTATGTCTTATATCAACAAAAATCTTGATAATATTAGATACATATTTATCAAAAACATCTAGGTTCAAGAAATAGTCAAAATTCAAAAAAGATTCACTAAATAAAGAATTTATAACAAATCTTTAAAAAGAACTTGATCATACCATAGCTGAACTAAGAAAATGGGACTGGAGGTAGGATGGGGAAAACAGATGGGTGATTCAGGACTTCATATCTGAGTTCAAGTGGGGAGCATCTCCAGGCATCCTGATCTATATCTTGCCACTGGACACAGATAACTCTGTCCGAAAAAGCAAGACAGGTGACTTTGCACAGTTCTCCCTCACACAAATCCATTCACTTGCAAGTCATGGCATCATCTTCTGATGTCATGGTCCTCTTCAAGAATGATGGACAAACAACAACCTTGTTGGAATAGTCCAAGCTGCCACTGGGGACCCAAATGTCATTTCTACTTGGGCAGCTCAGCTTCCTTCCTTCCTTCCTTCCTTCCTTCCTTCTTTTCTTCCTGTTTCTGTTTCCTTCTTTTCTCCTTCCTCTTATCTTCTTCCTTCTTCTTTTCACTTGCCTCCTTCCTCTCTCTCTCCACATGGCGTGTCATGCCTCTATCTGGGGGTGCACTGCCCAAAGGAATAGAAATTTTGATGACTGAAACTAAGTTTACTAACTAGATTTCTTTCTTAAAGACCATGCCTTAAACCCAATTCATTTTGGCTCTCATTGATTGGCCAAAAATAGGTTCCAGACCAAGTACCATTTAGCAGTCATCTTTTGGGTCCTGGTGGCTCCCAGTGCATGTAAATAGTAATTTTTCTGTTTTGGTCAAAAACTCTCCTCTCAGATTGATTTTTTTTAATTAGGTAAAAGGGGCCATTCCGTGGCTAGCTTTGCAATCAGCCATAATCACTCAATGGTAATTGTCTCACTCAAAATGAGAACTTGGTAAGACCTTGGCTTAAAAGGTCAAGGACTCCCACTGCCCTGGGGCCATCTGCATCTTGACATTGGACCCAGATGACTCCAGAGAAAAAAGGAATGACCTGGTGACTTGACACAAACCTCCCTCACTTAAATCACTTACAAGTCATAGCATCCTCTTCCTGATATCATGTTCCTCTTTGAGAACGAAGGACAAATAACAAAATCTGAGTACAAGTCTTCAACAGGTGAAATATGTTATTTCTTATTAGAATTTATTGGCAAACATGGATCCTATCAAAGGGGAAAAGGATATCTAGGAAAGTTTGACAAGACCATAATGTGAGATAGGCCCCAAATTACCTAGAAATTCTTCCATCTTAGGTACTAAGACTTTTACTTACAGGTGCTGCCTTTCCAATGAAGTTTGAAAGATGGCCTTAAGCTGATCATTGATTGAGCATTTGGAGTGAAGGTAGAGTGCAAAGGTGTGGGACCCTATAGGATAGAGGTTCGGAAGTTTTTTGGTGTCAAGGACACCTTTGGTAATATGATAAAGCCTATGAACTCATTTCTAGAGTAGTATTTTTAAATTCATAAAATAAAATATATAGAACTACAAAGAAAAGTAATTATGGGGCAGTATAGTAACTAAAATACATTTTTTTAAATTCACAAACCCCAAGTTAAGAAAGAACCCATTACAGAAGGAGGAAAGTCCAAAAATATATCTGTGGTACAGTGCCCTAACTTTGAAGAGAAGAGACCTGGGTTCTAATTCTATATCTCTCATAAACTGGATGTGTGACAATGGGCAAGTCACTTCTCCTCTCACGACCTGAGAGTTAACATCTCTAAAATTATGGGATTGGATCCACAATAACTACATAATAACTATTGGACCCATAAATAACTGCAAATATTTTTCAATAAATATTTATTGGATTCCTCCTAAGTATAAGACACTGAATGAAAAGACAAAAAGTCTCCTGTCACAAGTGCCCCCATCACAGAAACCAGCCCTTAGGTCTCTTGATGCAGGCTGGGAAAGTCATCTCCTTCTCTCTTAGCTGCCTCCCATATAACTAGTGGCAGGAAAGGGATATGGGGGATTGTCCCAGATCCCATGATTTTGTGGGTATCAATTTCTTTTGCTTTAGGAATGCTCTTGGGTGGAGTCAAGATGGTGGAGTAACAGCACAAACTCTCTAGGGCACTCTCCCCTACCCTAGCCAAATACCTGTAAAAAATGACTCTAAACAAAGTGTAGAGTTGCAGAACCCACAGAATGATAGAGTGAAGCAGATCTCCAGCCCAAGACAACCTGGAAGGTCCCAGGGAAGTGTCTATTTTGCCATGCTGGGAGCAGAGCACAATCCAGTGTGAGTCATGAAAACACAAATGGGACCTGAGCAGGCCTCAGGAGGACTGAATCTCAGGAACCTGTGGAGGTTTCCAGACTTCATGACCCCAAAACCCTGAAGACAAATTGGAAGGTCAGTAGAAAAAGTCCTGTGGGACCTGTCAGAGACTAAAGTGGCCTAGTTCCAGGTCCAGGGCAGCAGAGGAGGGAAGGGGCAGAGGAATCCACAGCAGTCACAATATCAGCAGGGGCAGCATCAGAAATTGTTTCTGGAGCTCTAGGCCCATAGATTGTGGGGGGATCGAGTGGCTGACAATATACTCCTCACCCCCACGGGAAGCAGAGAATTACCTTGACAAAAAGCTCAAAAGTCAACTAAATGGCTGGAGAAATGAGTAAATACCAGAAAAAGAATCAGTCTACAGAATCTTACTTCTGTGACAGTGAAGACCAAAACATGCAAACAGAAGACAACAAAGTCAACACTCCTACATCCAAAGTCTCTAAGAAGAATATGAATTGTTCTTAGACTATAGAAGAGCTCAGAAAGAATTTTGAAAATCAAGTAAGATAAGTGAGAGTAATGCAAGAAACATATGAAAAATTAGTCATCTTCTTGCTAAAGGAGACCCCCAAAAAATGCTGAAGAAAGTAACACTAAAAAATGGACAAACCCAAATGAAAAAGAGATCTAAAAAGTCAATGAAGAAAAGAATGCCCTAAAAAGCAGAATTGGCCAGATGGAAAAGGAAAACCAAAGCTCATTGAAGAAAATTATTCCTTAAAGATTATAATGGAGCAGATGAAAACTAGTGACTATGAAAAATCAAGAAATTATAAAACAAAACCAAGGGAATGAAAAAACAGTAGACAATGTGAAATATGTCATTGGAAAAACGAGTGATCTGGAAAATAGATCCAGGAGAGAAAATTTAAAAATTATGGGACTACCTGAAAGCCATGATCAAAAAAAGAGCTTAGACATCACCTCTCAAGAAATTATCAGGAAAAACTGCCCTGATATTCTAGAACCAGAGGACAAAATAAATATTGAAAGAATCCATCAATCACTTAATGAGAGAGATCCCAAAATGAAAACTCCAAGGAATATTGTAACCAAATTTCAAAGCTCCCAGGTCAAGGAGAAAATATTGCAAGCAACCAGAAGAAACAATTCATGTATTGTGAAAATTCAATGAAATAGAGGACTTTCAAGCATTCTTGACAAAAGCACCAGAGCTGAATAGAAAATTTGATTTTCAAACACAAGAATCAAGAGAAGTATGAAAAGGTAAAAAAGAAAGAGAATCATAAGGGACTTACTAAAGTTGAACTGTGTCCATTCCTACATGGAAAGATCACATTTGTAACTCTTGAGATTTTTCTCTCAAAATGGTTGGAGGGATTATATACATAGAGACAGAGGACACAAGGCGAGACATCATATTTTAGGAATATAATTGGTAAACTAGGGTATATCTGGAAGAGGATAATTTGAAGTTGAATAGGAAGGTATCATATCTTAAAAAATAAAATTAAGGGGTGAGAAGAATATATTGGAAGGATAAAAGGAAAAACAGAATGGGGCAAATTATCTCACACAAAAGAGGAAGGAAAAAGCTTTTTCAATGGAGGTGAAGAGGGAGGGGAAAATGAACCTTACTCTCATCACATTTAGCTTAAGGAGGGAATAATATATATCTTATGCTACAAGAAAGTAGAGGAGAAGGTGGTAAGTGGGTTGTGTGGCGGAATGAAGGAAGGGAGGGCAAATGAGAGGAGGGGATGATGAGAATAAAACACTTTTGAAGAGGGATAGGGTCAAAACAGAGAATAGAGTAAATGGAGGACAGGATAGGATGGAGGGAAATATAGTTAGTCTTTCACAACATGACTTTTATGAAAGCTTTTGCATAAATACAAATGTATAGCATATATCTAATTACTTGCCTTCTCAGTGGGGATGGGTGGGGAGGAAGGAAGGGAGAGAAGTTGGAACTCAAAGATTTAAAAACAAATGTTAAAAATTTATTTTACATGCAACTAGAAAATAAGATGTACAGATAATGGAGTATAGAAATCTATCTTGCCCTACAAGAAGATAGTTGAGATGGGGATAAGGGAAAGGAGGGGTGTGATAGAAGAGAGGGCAAATTGGGGAAGAGGCAATCAGAACACACGTTGTCTTGGGGTGGGTGGAAGGGAGAGGTGTGGAGAAAATTTGGAACTCAAAATCTTGTGGAAATGAAAGTTGAAAAATAAAAATAAATAAATATTTTTTTAAAAAATTTGAAAAGAAATGTTCTTTCTATATTTTGTTTAAGAGTGAGTTGGGAAACTTTTGACTCCCATCTATGAGCCTCTCCTACATAGGCTGTGACTACTGCCCACTAAAAGTTGTTCATTAGGATCAACCTACCTGACTCCATGAGAATTTGGGAGCCTTCTGTGATGGTTAATGTGCAGGGGCCTCCACCTACTGGTATTAAAATGAAGGGATCTATGCCCAGCAAAGAGATAGATTCATAGTTCTCAGGTGGCAAATGTCTCAGTTTTACAGGATGCTTCCAAGGTCAAGAAAAGAAAGTAGTCTTAAAAACATAAAAACAATCTTTGCTAAATATTTGTACGTTCTTTGTCAGAACCTGAATTTGAATTTTTGGCACAGATGAGTCAGAATGTCTTTGATCATCAAGAGGTTTCAGATATTAAAATACTTGCACAGGTTGTACTAGCAAGATGGTTTGACCTAAACTAAGTTGCTGTGGGGTGGAGGTAGGCATCAGGGTACAAGCTAAGGTGGACCTGCTATGGGTTTCCAGGACAGGAGAGACACCCTACTGATCACTGGGGCTGAGATCAGACAAAAACTTGCATGTGTCTATGTACTTCAGTCCTCTGGGGCAAAGGTCTCTTATGGTTGAGTCTCCAGGTTCAGAGTTTTGTTTATAATTAGCATAAGCAATTAAACTGTTAATTCTTGGGATCTAGGGTGATGGAACCCTAACTGTTGCGCAGAGGGAGACTGAAAAGCACGGATGAAGGAGGAAGAATTGTATGATCATAGTCATAGCATGTTAAAACCAAATGTATCTTAAAATGAAAAATGATAGAACTTTAAGGGACCTTGGGACATGGGACCTTAGAACTAGAAGGGACCTTTGACCTGCCATAATTTATATTCTAAGGTCCCTTTCAGCTCTAACATTCTATGTCCTAAGATGTCTCCCAGCTCACATATTCTATATTCTAAGGTCTCTTCTACCTCTGTCATTTTATGCTCTATGATCTGAGATGAAAGGAACCTTTGATACTGATTTAGTCCAGGCCTCTCAATTTACAAAGAGAAACTGAGATCCAGAAAAGAAGAGCTCAAAGGCACACAATTTGTCACAAATCACATTATATCAAGAAGGAACTCCTTTATCCATTGGTTTTCAATTGTTTAGTAGAATTAACACCATCCCCAATAAATGAAATGTACAAAGAAGATGCCTGATGACAAAACACTTTGAAGGTGACATAGTCAAAAGAATATTAAGAAGATAAATCACTTAATCAAAATCCCTGATTTTACAGATAGGGAAACTGAGACCCAGACAGATGACTTACTCAAAGTCTCACAGCCAGGTAGAGTTTCAAGACCCTGATTCTAATCTCTGGCAATAAATCTAATCCTTTATGCAATGCATGAGACTTCCTCTTTTCACATCCCATTTCTTAATTTCTTGAGAAAAACAACAAATTGTGAACTTCTTAACTCTTCTTCTAAAATGTGTACTTTGACTTTTTTTTTACCTTAACGTAAGTATTCATATTAGAATTTCAAACATTTATTGACTCCAACTGCTTAAGATATTTGATCATCTCCTATTTCTCTAGAGGGAAATTATAGCAATTTTGTATGCTATCCATAATGTCTCTGTAGATGGGTGTTTTACAAAGGCTTTGGATGAAAATTCCCACAATCAGACTTGATCTGTAAGACAGGTTTCAGACATGACTGGCTTCTCAATGGCCTCATTGGTTAGTCATTAGTTTGACAGACCAAATCCACTGACCAAATCTACTGGCTCATCCTGTCCATACTTAAAACTTCAAGGACTACCAGGTGTCCTATAGCCTAATTCAACAGAGCTATGACTTCCATAATTAAGACTCCACTTACAAGAAGTCACAACAACATGTGCAAGATGGAATTCAGCCTCATTGTTGGGATCATGCCAGACTATCTATAAAAATTCACTAGAACTCCATGGAGACATAGTCATTGGGTATTTTCAAGAAAGAATCAGTTTTCAAATAGACTCAATTTGAAGGAAACATTCTTGTAATTACATATAAAAGTAATATATCGAAAAATGTGTTGATCATCTGACTCCTGTCAGAGTGATCCACTCACTCTTATAACCTTCTTTCTTCTCCCAGCCTCCTCCAACCAGCATTCTATAAATTTACATTCGGAAGAAATTTGTTTGCCAGTCCTCTGACATGTCCTCTGACATGCCCACCCCATCCTTTCTTGTTCTTTGATTCCTACCCTTTCTTCAAGCCTAATCCAAATATCATCTTGCTGTTAAGTGCCATTCTACTCCCCAAGCCTCACCATGGACCACCCCTGAGCTCTTTTCCTCCAAGACCCATAATCTTTGCACACAAAAAAAGAGAAGGTGCATTTTTTCTGATAAAGGCCTTATTTCTCAAACATATAGAAAACTGAGACAAATTTACAAAAATAAGAGCCATTGCCTAATTGATAAATAATGAAAAAATATGAATAGTTTTCAGATGAAATAATCAAAGTTGTCTATGTTTGTATAAAAAAATCCTCTAATTCACTATTGATTGGAGAAATTCAAATTAAAACAATTCTGAGGTAATACCTCACACTGTTAGGCTAATATTGGCTAATAAGACAGAAGAGGAAAATAAAAGATAGTGGAGGGGATATGGGAAAAAATGAGATATTAATGCCCTAGTGGTGGAGTTGTGAACTCATTCAACCATTCTGTAGAGCAATTTGGAACTATGCCCAAAGGACTATAAAATCGTGCAAACACTTTGACCTAGCAATATCACTACTATATCTGCTCCCCAAAGAACCTGTAGGAACTATAGGGAACTGCCACCAAGAGTGGGGACATTGCAGGGAAACAATATCTCCCCAACTTCATATCTATTCCAGGCAGAAGTAGATTGTCCACTGTATTTAGTCAGACTTAAGGTCTTCTAGGTGTCATTGGAGAAATTGAGTCCTCTTCCCTTGAGATCACCTATGCAGTTCATACCAGCAACTCATGAGCATAATGGCTTCATGTAATGGAGGCTTGGATCACCTTCCTTGCTTCCCATACCTGGAGTTAGACTCAGAAGACGTCACTTAGAAGTCCCACATCATCTAAAAATGGCAAGTTCCTATAATCAGGTTTAAAATATGATTACAGTTTCACTTTGGCTAAGGAACATCTTTTAGGCAAGTCTTAAGTGGCTTACATGTCTTTCTATACATGTTCTAGTTCCTGATTAAATGGCAATCATAAAATCAAATTTACCATTAAAACCTTGACTTTTCCATCAATGCCAAATTTTATCAGAGGTTACCTTCCTCTTGGAAAGTTAGACTGAAATTCTTTTCTCCAAACTAAAGATGTCATTGATTTATTTTCAGTAATTAATTCAGTCTATTGTTTTAATACTAATTGCTTTTACCTCACTTTGTAACATAACCAATTTTTCTCCCCATCACCCACCTCCCCCACTTCCTAATACCTTGCATTCTGATTGCTCCTTCCCTCAATGTACCCTTCCCTTCATCACACCCCACCCCTGTCCTATCCCCATCTTCCTTCTTTTCTTGCAGGACAAGATAAATTTCCATACCCCTATCCCTATAATTCTTATTTCCCAATTATATGCAGTAAAAATTCTCAACATTCGTTTCTACTACTTTGAATTCCAACTTCTCTCCCTCCCCCCACCTCCCCAGCCCCACTAAGAAGGGAAGCAATTTAATACAGACTAAACATGTGTTGTTTTGCAAAAGACTTCCATAGTAATCATGTTGTGTAATACTAATTATATTGCCCTCTGACCTACCCTATCCCCACTTATTTTTCCCACCTACAATTGACCTTGTCCCTTCTCTAAAGGGACTTATTTCTAGTGACTCCCTTCTCCCATTTGTTCTCCCTTCTAACATTCGCTTCACTCCACCTATTGACGCCTCTCCTACTTTCCTGTGGTGTGTTATAAATTTTCTTATCAAATTTAATGAGCATGTTATTCCTTCCTTCAGCCACATGTGGGGAGAATAGCTTTATTTCTGCCCCCTTCTGCATTATCTCCTCTATTGAATAGATTTTTCTTATCTCTTTTATGAGTTATAGCTTGCTCCGTTTCATTACTCCCTTTCTCACCCCTTAATTTTTATTTTATTTGTGTGTGTGTGTATGTGGATATCATCTCCTCTGATATAGCATACCCTGTACTCTCTATCTATGTGTATATGTATGTGTGTGAGTGTGTGTGTACAATCTCTCCAACTACCCAAATTCTGAGAAAAGATTCGAGTTAAAAATATTTTCTTTCCATGTAGTAATGTAAACAGTTCAGTTTTAAAGATTTTATGATTCCCCACACCCCCACCCCAGTTTACCTTTTCATACTTCTCTTGATTCTTGTCTTGGAAAGTCAAAATTCTAAATACAGATCTGGTCTTTTCCTCAACATGAAATCTTCAAATTTTTCTCTCTCACTGAATGTCCATTTTTTCCCTTGAAGTATTATACTCAGATATGCTGGGTAGGTGATTCTTGTCTTTAATCCCAGTTCTTTGGTTTCTGAAATATCCTACCCCAAGCCCTTCGTTCATTTAATGTTGAAGCTGCCAGATGCTGTGTTATCCTGATTGTATTTCCACAGTACTCAAATTGTTTCTTT
>JAQQSK010016451.1:0-10437 GCA_028658325.1 Potorous gilbertii | reverse complement strand
CCATATTACAGAGAGGTTCTCTGAATACAGAATATACCACAACACCTTGAACAAAGGAAGAGGCCTTATCATTCAGTTTGTATTTTTTGTTGCTTTTGTTTTGTTTTGACTGATTAAAGAGAAGAAAATTTCAGAATAGCCACAAAATGAAGTGGAAATTTTGAAAGGTAAGCTATATAATACCTAGTCTTTGAAATAAAACTTTGACCTCAATTACTTAGATATTCAAAGGGAAAGAATTATTTTCCATGAATTATTCAGACAATTATTTGGTTACTGAGTACAGAATCAACATTTAATGAGGATACAATGTCTCTGTGTGTTTAGAATAAAATAATTCTGTATTAAATGCTAAGAAGAGTCTCAGGGAAGAGCATAAAATATTTTCTAACTTTTCAATGATGAAGACAGAATTATATAGGGAAAAAAAGCAAAAGACATATGCTTTACAAATAAGTCATGGAGACAGGAAACATAAGGAAATATCATGTTGAAACTATGACTTCATTTAAATGGATCTCATATAGAAATTATATACTACTAACAAAGATTATTTAGAAGATATAGTGTTACTTTACAAGGGATGGAAACGACATCTTTTAAAAGTAATACAGGGAATTGTATAATGGATTATATATTTGTTGTTGTATTTGTCCTTCGTTGTTGAAGAAGATCATGACATCAGAGAAATGATGACATGACTTGCACTTCACTTTGTTTTGAGTGAGGGAGGGTTGTACAAGGTCACCAGCCTCACTTTCTGACTGTGATAGAATAATATTGTGCTATAAGAAATTATGAGCTCTTATTAATTAAAGAAATGCAAATTAAAACAACTCTGAGGTACCACCTCACACTTATCAGATTGGTTAATGTGACAAAAGGAAAATGATAAAGGTTCAAGATAATGTGTAAAACCTGGAACCCTAATGCATTGTTGGTGGAGTTGAGAATTTATCCAACCATTTTGGGAAGCAATTGGAACTATGCCCAAAGGGCCATAAACTAACATGCATACCCTTTGACCCAGCAATACTACTATTAGGGGGCAGCTAGGCAGTACAGTGGATAAAGCACCAGTGCAGGAGTCAGGAGGACCTAAGTCTCACCTCAGACACTTGACACTCACTAGCTGTGTGACCTTGGGCAAGTCACTTAACCCCAATTACCTCATCCTGGGTCATCTCCAGTCATTCTGATGAATATCTGGTCACTGTGTTAAGATGGCTCTGGAAGAGAAGTGAGACTGGTGACTTGCATAGCCCTCCCTCACTCAAAACAAAGTCAAGTGCAAGTCATGTCATTATTTCTCTGACGGCATGGTTTTCTTCAGCAACGAAGGACAAACACACACACACTATTATTAGGTCTTTATCCCAAAGAGATCCCAAAAAGGGAGAAGGACACACATGTTCAAAAATATTTGTTGCAGTTCTTTTGTGGTGACAAAGAATTAGAAAATGAGGGGACACCCATCAATTGGGAAATTTATGAAGAAATTGTATGTTAATGTAATGGAATACTATTGTACTATAATAAATGATGAGCAGCCCATATCAAATTGCACACTGTTTTGGGCAGAGAAGGGAATTTAAAACTTCTGAAAGTGAATGTTAAAAACTAAAAATACATATATTGAAAACTGTAAAAAACATGAATGATGAGCAAGTGGATTTCAGAAAAAAAAACAACTTACATACACTGATATAAGTGATCAGGAGCTAGGAGAACATGGTATATGGTAACAGCAATATCGTATGATGATCAACTATAATAGACTTAGCTTTTCTCACTAATACAATGATCCAAGACAATCCAAAAGACTCATTATGGAAAATATTATATGCTTATAGAGAAAGAACCAGGGAGTCTGAATACAGGTCAAAGCATGCTATTTTGCTTTTTTTCCTTTCTTGTGCTTTTTTCCCATTTTGTTCTGATTCTTCCTTCACAACATGACTAATGGTGGAAATATATTTAACATGATTGTACATTTATAACCTAGAAAAGATTGCTTTCTTTCTTGGAGAGGGAGGAGAGAAGGGAGGGAGAGAAAAATCTTATAAAAATGAATGATGAAAGCTTTCTTTTCATGTAATTGGAAAAAATGAAAATATTCTTAAGGAATAAAATAAATGATGAACTCAATGATTTTAGAAAAAAATGGAAAAACTTGCACAAAATAATGAAGATGAAATGAGCAGAAGCAAAAGAATATTGTATACAATATTCACAATATTGTTTTAAGAATGACTTTGAGCGAATAAATTATTGTGTCTACTATAAATTAACTATAAAGTATACATGAAGAAAGAAGTTATCAGCATCCAGACAAAGAATTGATAAAAGGAAGTATGTATAGAATCATTTTACATATGTGTGCCAATTTATGTCTACTGGTATCCATGTCTATGGTGGAGGGGGGGAGGGGTGAGAGAAAGAACAAAGGAAACTTACCTGATAATTTTGTTGTATATGTGAAAGGAATAGCAAGTTGTGCAGAGTAGACTTTCAGTTTCACAGTCATCCTTTTATTGTACTGTTATAGAAATGATGGTTTAATTCCACAAGCTAACAGTAAAAAAAATTGATACAGGGAATAGGATAAAGATACCTAGCTAGAGAGAGTGGCAATGAATGAGGTTTTGTAAGAACAAAAATTCAAGCAAAACTAATAGAAAGTAATTATGACTATGCTTGAGCAGACAATGACATTGAAAACAATGGAAGATGAAGGCAGTAAAAGGAGGACTAAGTAGGAATTAGGAGTGAGAGTTCATTGATGGAAAGCATGCAAGTGCATGGCCTTGCATTCAGACTTTTATGCTTACTATTATATTGGACCAGCCATCCCTATGTTCATCACTGGTCAACTCATCAGCACTGATTATTTTCTGTAAATTTGAATAATTCTTGAGATTTTGTTTATCTCATTTACCTTCTTGATATCTTCTACTGCTTTAGCTTCTATCTCTCTTTACTATTTTGTATTTAATTCACCTCTGACTCTAATTCTTTTAATTATTCCAATTATCCCTTAATGAGGGCATTTTCTGGGATTTTTCCCCTAAGACTCTCTGCTCTTCTCATCCTTCAGCATCAGAGCTTCATTATAACATCTTTTGAATTGGGTTTTAAGCCCACTAAAATGTTCACCTTAAGGCAACTCCAAAGTTTGTAAATTGAAAATTACCAAAAAGGAGAATTATGTGGTAGGAAGAGTACAGGCTCTTAGAGTAAGAAAACTTGAATTCAAATAGAACTTCTGATAATTCCTACCCATGTGACCTTAGTAAATTTACTAGAAGATGAGAGTTGAACTAAATGGCCTCTGAGTGCTGTTCCAACTTTAGATTCATAGTTCTGTCATGAAAATGTGAGAGTGGAGGGAAGTACAGTTGACTCATGAGGCTTAGTAAGGTGAAGGAACCAACTGGGGTTTAATATAAGAAAAACGAAACAAAGCAATGTCATAGTTAGTGGAAAAGACCAAATGTATTCTAGTAAATCATATATAGAGTATAAAATTTATGCTTGTGTAAATATAAACAAATAGATATGACAAAAATAATACCAATTAAGAAGGATTGGAACCATTCAGAGTAGTTAATACATACTTTCAAGAATGCTGGGTTTGGAATCATAAGAACCTTGAAGAACTGGTATATCCAATGGTGTTATACTAAAACTGTTGATAGCCCCAGGAAATTTTGAATTCAATTCAATAAATATTTACCAAATACCTACAATGAACGACAATAAACACCAAGGTAGGAGCTTGGTTGAAAAGAAAAAGGAACACACACACACACACGTACACACACACACACACACACACACACACACAAGGTCAGCCCTAAAATAATTTATTTTCTCCTAGGAGACATATATCATAATGCCATGTTAAGTATCAAAGATGACAACTCAAATCATCTTGTTGAAACCCTATGCACACACTCTTTGGATACTTAACATTCATAGAATGCAATATGATGCCACTAGCCAAGTGCGGACCAAGGACAAAACTGAGTCTCTTCAATTAAGCTTTCTACCTCGCAGTTGAGTACAAATAACAAAGGTCATTTAATCCAACCACTAATTTTAAAGATGTGTAAACTGAGGATTAGAGACATCAAATGACTTTATGGTGGTTCTTCAAGGTCCTTCTGATTCAAATTCAAATTTCTTCAAAGTGTATTAGCTGCTCTGAGAGATGTCTTACTGATTGGTATTATATTCTCAGTATTAACCAAAGGATACTGGATTTTTGGTCATGGAGTCTCAAGAGGAAAGTGTTCAGGCATTAATGGGTTGAAAGTTTTGTTCATTTGTGAACTTTGTGAATATTTGAGTATCCTAACCACTGACATCAGAAGTATTTCAATATGAAATTATCCTTCTTGCTTTGACTGGGAAAATAATAATACCAGCAATGATATAATAATTCATTTATATAATACTTGAAAATGTATGAAGCATTTTCTTCACAACCATTCTCTGAACTAGGTAACCTGAACGTTATTAAGCTCATTTTGTAGATAAGAAAATTGATGCCCAGAGTATCTTGGTGAATTGCACATATCTTGCAGGTGTCAGAGGTCAGATTGAAGCCAGATCTCCTGGATTCACATCTTAGATCATAACTTTCACTAGGAAGAAAGAAATTAGGTCTGAGGATACAGAAATTAACCCATTAGGTGCTTGGTGAGGGGGCCAAGGAAGCGCCTTCTGGAATGAACAGGATAGGGAAGAGGTGTCCTAAGAAAAGAACAAGTAAAACTATGTAATGAATTGCACAAGTACATTATACAGGGAGATTTATTAAGGATGGTTTAAAGAACTTAAATCCTGGACTCTGGAAAGTTAGTAGGAAAGGGGGAAGGTAATGTGGTTGACTCCCTTTGTAGATACAGACTCAGATGTGATTGCTCATTGTGGAACATATCTCTACAAAGATACTTTTCAATCACTTTCTGATTGCTAAATTGAGTTGATGATTTGTAATATTTTTTCTTTTTATCAGCCAGCTATCAGTGCAGGTTAATTTAAAGAACCTTTGCCAAAATAGAAACAGCCAAAAAAAAATAGATTGCCAAGATTATCAAAGCAAATACAGTTTGGTTATGCATTTAGGTTACATGTTTAAGAAAGTGGCCATTTGATATAGGGAAATGAAATCAGAAGTCCATTATACCTGATGACTCTGTTGCAATACTTTGGGGGAACTCATAGACTAGTTTTCCCTTTTCATTAACATTTAGATGCCTCTGGACTTTATAGAAAGCCTTCAGAGCAAGTTTTCAGTGACGCATGAAATGAAATTTCCTTCCTTTATAGGCCATCACAACTTTTGGTCTTGTTCAGTAGAATTTTCCATTCCATTTCAAATTTAGATTTGATGAAGCAAGTTTATACATATAAAGTAAAGTTGAGAATTAAGGCAATTATCTAGATATTTGTAGGAAAGACAACTCACCATAATTCTTTGAATATTAAGGGAAAAAATCAGTCATCCCAATAATTATCTCTGTTTTTAAAAACTAAATATTTTTTCTAAAAAAAATATACACTAAAAATCTGAAGTCCCTTTGCCCAAGTTAACACTGAAACTCTCTCTGTGTGTGTATAAATATATATATATATATACACACACACACACAGACACACACACATATATACACAAACATGTATATATACACACACATATATATGTATGTGTGTGTATATATACAGAGAGAGAAAGAGAGAGAGAGAACTTCTCAAAGTACTCCAAATCACTAATTTTGATATTTGTTGCAAACTAGGAAGGAAGGAAGGAAGGATGAAAAGCAGAATTTGAGTAGAATGATCTGTGCCTTCAAATTGATAAAATGAAAAAGAAAATTATTTTGTATAAGAGTGATGAGATTCACTCTGCCTACTTTCAGAGAATATAGTTAGGACCAGTGGATTAAAACTTCAAGGAAGATCACTGACAATTTGAGCCATCCCTAAATGAAAAGTCCTGATTTGGGAAGTAATTGGTTCTCCATCATAGAAGATCTTTAAGTGGAGACAGGATATACATTCTTTAGGAATTTTATGGAGGACATTCTCTTTTTGGGGGCAGAGCATGGATAATAAAGCCCATTCAGTCCATTACAACTCCAGCTTTCTACAAATTTGTGACTCTTTTTGTTTGCTTCAAAAAAGTAATAAAGAAAAAATGAAAAATGAAAAAAAAAAGGAAGAACATCCAGAAGAAAAATTGGAAATGGATTTTGCTTATAATTTCTGTTTTCAAAATTATGGCATAGCAGTTACTTCTCCCTTTTTCATATATGTAGACTGAGGAATTTTAAATCATCATATGAATATTTTTCCCAAATATTATGCAAGGTATTCTCTCTGCAACTCCCAAGAAATTCCTGCCATGAGTTGGTTAATTCTGTACAATTTTCTATATTAATCTAGTTGGGAGAGACTTTTTTTTTAGTATCTCCAGTTTGTAATTTGCATGGTTTCCAGACTTGGATGAATTTGGTGATTTAAATCTTTGCCAAAATCAGTAGGCGTCATTATCCTTGATTCAATCAGCCTTCCTCATACAGCCTGATACTTGATTCAGCTGAGCCATCTGGAACTGTATTGTTTTTTTCCAGTTCAGATTTTCATTGGATAGTGTTTTCTCATTTCTGTTCTCTTCATTACAATTTCACGTCCAACCTATATACTACTTTGATATGTTAACTTCTTCACTAATAGGTGAAAAACATTTAAATACTAACTCTCAAAGATGTGTCAGTACTACCTATTTTAAATGTTAAGTCTCAACCACTTCCATGATGTCTGTTATTCTGGAGGTATCCTAGAGGTAGTAATTCATTCCATTTTTTAATTACCTACTTATTTCAGTTTGATTCACCAGGCTGTTCTGAAAATGAAAGCAGATGGGGTTGGGCTGGAATGGTGGTTCATAGACAGAGTTACGTCCCCATTAAATTTTGTTATGTAGCTAATGACCAGCACAGAAAAGCTTTGTTTTTTATGTTAGGAGTCGATTTCTCTCCTTTGCTGCTAAATTCTGATAGGGCAGGGGAAGAAATGTGACTTCTTGAAGCAAAATAATTTTCATATCCTGGCAATATTTGTGAAGTAAATAGGAGGTAGGCAAAATTACCAGCAATTCAAATTATAACCAGAAAATAGACAACATTCAAATCAAATAATTTAAAAAATAGAAGTACCTGTTGTTTTTATAGTACTTTAAGGTTTGGAAAGTACTTTTCATATATTATCTCATTTATCTCCTTGACAACTCTGTAGAGGAGCAATATAGACTTAGAGATGGAAAGAATTTCAGAGGCCATCTATCTCTTGTCCCATACTATAGATGAAGAAACTTAGAGGGAGAGAAGTGAAGGTGCTAAGGTCACAGATACTGTAAGTGGTAGATGTGAAACTATATTTTCATTCTCTACATAAAGAAATAGTCTCAGTGTATCATGCTTCCTCTATTATTTCTTCCATTGAACATACAAAGATGTGGAGGTGGAGATAAGTTAAGTAATTTGTCCAAGATCATACAGCTGGCAAATGCCTGAGTCAATATTCAGACCCAGGTATGGACTTTTCTATCCACTACATTATTCTGCCTCCAACAGAAACCATTGTTCTGATGTGTTGATTGTACCTGAATCTGTACAATTAACATAAACAGGAAAACCAATATAATTACACAAAGGATTTAAACTATTGATAACATTTTTTTCATGGTTGTTAGAATGCGTCAAGTTAGGGAAGCTTCATGCTGATAACTATCTAAAAACCTGTCACAATTCTCTACTTCATTGAATTGGTCTGTCTTCAAATCCGAGTTAATTAATCTGAAAATTGAGATTCATTTCAATATCATTGTCTGAGCCTCTTTGATAAGATGCTAAGTGGAATTACTATGCATAAAGAATAGGGGAGATTAAGTCATAATTCATGTGAAATCTTTTGGTTTAGGAAGCCCAGCTCAGGTGAAAGTCTTGAAAGAAAAAGAAGTTGGCCATGTGATAACAAAAAGTTGAGTTTAGAATTCCAAGTTGCAAGCTAGGTTCGTACACTTCAAAATGACTCCGAATGTTGCCTTTATAGATGTAAATGAGGACATTCCAGACCCTTGTCATGGATCTAAAATTCTGACATGTTCAGATTCTCTCATTTGTTCTGGGCTTATAGAGAGGGAGGGTTATGACATCACATGCCAGAAGAAATTTAGACCTCACTATTGAAAAATAAATGTAAACACAGAGAAGTCAGAGACATCCTTTCTCCATGTGAGATTCAGATTTGTGTCAATCAGACAGTATCTTGTGAGCATTAGCCTGTAGGGTGCTTGAACCATAATGTTATTGAGTAATTGGGTCCCAGAACCAGCATACTGCTATCTGGTCTTGCTGTACATCTGTGATCCTGAGAATCATTGAAAGTTTAAAAAAGTCTTATTAAATCCTTCTATAGACAATTAATCACTACTTAACTATATTTATCTCCCTTTCACAAGGAAATGAGAAGTCAAAAATAAGACACCGTATTTTCAGAGTAGCTCTCGTTACTAATCTTGTACAATGGCAAGGGGACAAAAGTGAGGTCTTCATTCAAAAAAGATTTCTGACTTAAAGAAAGGTATCCTAATGGAATATAGAGTCTTTGTTACATGTGGTTAAAATTTCTTTTTTGATTATATTTCTTACTAATCTAATTAACCTGCTTACTAATGTAACTATTGATTGACGTTATAACTGGGAGATAAACCAGACACTAAGTAAATAAGTCTGATACGTAGAAACCCAGTAAGGGAGGCAGATGAAGTGGGCTAAGCATTTGAGGGACAACTGGATGCTGAGTCCTATCAGTAGTGGTATTTCAGTATTCACCCAATGCCTTTTTTCTATTTGATATAAAATAGGAATAATAATCAAGAGATTTACATAAATAATTAACCTCTGCGGTAAAAGACTAAAAGAAACACATTAATCTGTTTTTAAACAAAATTGTTGAACAAATATTTTTAAAAAGTATAGTCATATAATATGTACATATATAAAGATATCCATGTATCTGCTGTAATGAAGTTGGATTGCTATGAAGAATGTGTAATTGTTTCTATATTAGGATACAATAAGCATAGTGATAAAACAAAAATGCGCGTCATTATATCAACAAGGAAAAAAGGTTAGCAACATACACATTTCTGTTAAAAAAGTTATTATAACCTAGGAATAAATATAATTTTCTTAATTTTGATAAATATTAGCAATCTAAAGTCAAGAAATAGTATTATTTATAATAGAGAAATACTAGAAGCAATTTATAATAAATACTAGAAGCATCTCCAATAAGATCAGGGATAAAGGAAAACTACTGGTATTCATCACTATTATTTGACGTAGCTCAAGATATACTAGATATACTGAGGTTAATGAAATTGGTAGAAAGTCTATAGCCAAGGCATTTTTTTGAGAAGGTAATTTTTTAGAAAATTCAAGAGAATCAACTATAATCAATTGAAATATTAATAGCTTCAGCAAAATAAAACAGTATAAAATATCCATCCAACAGATCTTCAGGCTTTCTGTATATTACCAACAACTTACTCTGGTAATAGTATGATGTCCAATATTTGTGGCAAATGGATCAAATACCTGAGAACAGAGGATGTTATTCAGTAGACAAATGAACAAAGAATGTAAAAGGGCACTTACCAAAACAGTAAAGTGTCAGAAGAACCATGAAATACAATAAATCACTAATAAGAGAAATGCTCATTAAAATATCTTGGACTTTCTACCTTAAACCTAGGAAAAGATGGACATATAATGAAAATGTCATTGTTTGTTGTTTGTTCTTTAACAGACCCAATGATGTCAGGAGAGTGATGTCATAACTTGCTAGCAAATGATATTTAAGTGAGGTAGAGCCATGCAAAGTCATCAGCCTCACTCTCTCTTCCAGAGGCATCTGAGTCTAGTAGCAAGACATGTCAGGTTGACTGCAAAGAACCCCAGATGCAGTGAGAAAACTTTGACCTTTTTCCCAGGTTTCAGTTTGTCTAAGGCAACACCCATTCAGTTATTCAGTGATTTGAGGGTAGATAAGAAATTACCAAAAGTAAGCTGTCAAAAGCCCTATAAATTGCAACAAATCACTAATAAAATGAAAAATGCACATTAAAGTAACTTGGAATTGTGACCATACACTGATTAGATTGGCCAAGATGACATGTAATTAAATTGGCAATTATTTGAAGGATTATAAAGGTACAATAATAACAAAGTACTGTTGATAGTGCTGTGAATTTGTCCAGAAATTCAGGAAATGAATTTGAAACCATGTCCAATAAGACAGTGAATGTGACATGCTGTTTGATTCATTGATAAAGGTATTAGTAATATATCTGAATACATAAAA
>JAQQSK010016450.1:0-10437 GCA_028658325.1 Potorous gilbertii | reverse complement strand
GGGGCAGGGCCGCCTCTCAGGCTCAGTTCCCTCAGGGGATCTATGCAGAGATCTTTTGTAATGGAGCTGCTGTTGAGCTCCTGCCTGCTCTGGGAGCCTCTGCCGAGCTGCCTCTGCCGCAGCAGCTGCCTCCCGAGGGGGTCCGAGTCCCGGAGATACCCCGCTCCCCTCTCAGCCCTTCTCTCTCATTGACCTGTGTGTCTGTGGGTGGAGGGACCTTCGCAGCCACTGGAGATTACGGTCCCTGAAGCCTGCTTGGATCTGCTCGCTCCCCTCAGTGCCGTGTGGCCAGGGCAGGGCAGGACAGGGCTCCACTCCCGTCCGGGGCTCGATGGACCCCTGAGGTCGGTTTTTCAGGGCTCTCTGCAACGGAAATCTCCTTCACTGTGTTTCTGCGCAGCTTCCACTGTTCCAGAATTTGTCAGGAGTTCTTTTTAGAGGAAATCCATGGGCTGTGGGTTTGGAGCTAGCAAATGTGAGTCTTTCTACTTCGCCATCTTGGTTCCGCCCCGCCTCGAATCTTTTCTCAGTATTAGGGAAGTTGGAGAGATTGTACATACACACACGCATACACATAGATAAATAGAGAGTATAGGGTGTATTATATCAGAAGAGATGATACACACACTCACACACAAATAAAATAATATAAAATAAAATAAAAGTTAAGGGATGAAGGAGGAAAATTTCAGGAAGAGAAAGGGAGTAATGGAATGGAGTAGGCTATAACACATAAAAGAGATAAGAAAAATCTTATTCAATGGAGAAGATAAGGGAGAAGGGGAGGGGGGTGGTGGAAATAAAGCTACTCTCCCCACGTGTGGCTGAAGGAAGGAATAACATACTCACTAAATTTGATATGAAAATTTATATACACCACAGGAAAGTAGGAGAGGAGGCAACAAGTGGAGCAAGGGGAATGTTAGAAGGGAGGGCAAATGGGAGTAGGGAGTCACTAGAAATAAATGCTTTTGAGAAGAGACAAGGTCAATTGTAGTGGGGAGAAATAAGGAGGCCAGGGTAGGCCAGAGGGCAATATAATTAGTACTATACAACATGATTACTATGAAAGTCCTTTGCAAAACAGCACATATTTAGTCAGTATTGAACTGCTTCCCTTCTCAGTGGGGCTGGGGAGGGAGAGAAGTTGGAATTCAAAGTATTCAATTCAAAACGAATGTTGAGAATTTTTATTGCATATAGTTGGGAAATAAGAACTACAGGGATAGAGGTATGGAAATTCATCTTGCCCTGCAAGAAAAGAGAGAAGATGGGGATAGGAGAGGGGTGGGGTATGTTGGAGGGGAGGGTACGTTGAAGGAAGGGGTAATCAGAATGCAAAGTATTAGGAAACAGGGGGAGGGGAGTGATGGGGAGACAAATTGGACATGTTACATAATGAGGTGAAAGAAATTAGTATTTAAATAATATACTGAATTAATTACTGAGAATAAATCAATGACATCTTTAGTTTGGAGAAAAGAATTTCAGTCTAAATTTCCTAGAGGAAGGTAACCTTGGGTAAAATTTGGCATTGATGGAAAAGTCAAGGTTTAATGGTAAATTTGATTTTATGATTGCCATTTAACCAGTAACTAGAACGTGTATAGAAAGACATGTAAGCCACTTAAGACTTGCCTCAAAAGATGTTCCTTAGCCAAAGTGAAATTATAATCTTATTTGAAACCTGGTTATTGGAACTTGCCATTTTCAGATGCTATGGGACTGTTAAGTGACTGTTCTTCTGAGTCTAACTCCAGGTATGGGTAGCAAGAAAGGCGATCTGAGCCTCTAGTACATGATGCCAGTAAGTTGATGAGTTGCAGGTATGAACTGCATAGGTGATCTCAAGGGAAGTGTGGGAGAGCAGCTGTTCAGCATGGGCTGAGGTGGGATTCTCCTGACTCAAATTCCCCACTGACACCTGATGGACTTTAAGCCTGTCTGAATGCAAGTGAATAATCTAATCCTGCCTGGAATTGACACGAAGTTGGGGAGATAGTGTATCCTTGCAATGTCCTTACTATTGGTGGCAATTTCCTATAGTCAAAAAGGTTTGTAAGCTTAATACCAGATCTATTCAATTATAGATTATGGATAGGGGAACATCTGAGGCTGTCTAAAATTAAGTTATTAGGCATAGGACTTTAGACCAACAACATTAAGCTAGGGTCCTTTAATTCTTAGTAATACTGTGGAGACAATTAGGTCAAGAGCTTATGAAGTTAGCATCATAAATATTATCTGTGTCTCAGTTGGCTAATGTTTTTAAAAAAAATTATTTTGTGGTCCATACTGTAAATGCTTTAAAAAGATGTATCACCTGACCAAAAGTCTGAATTACTTTATCTGTTATAAACTATGTTAAAAAAATAACTTAGTTCCATCATCTGTAAAAATAAGTATGTTTGCACGGATGAAGTAAAAAAAAAAAAAGAAATATGTTACAGTCAAGAATGTTAGTGGTAGAGCTAGGATTAGAATATATAGCTTCTACCTTCCAATCTAGTAATTGGTAAGACATTATATCTGTGTCCCTTCCCCAGCTCCCTGATTATCTACCTCAAAATATCCAGATAAAAAGTGAACAATTAAGTCAGCCATCCAGATTCAAAATGTCTAATATCAGATGAACATTTTTGGAAGCATGCCAATGTTTTCTATTAGATAAAACAGAAATCTAATCAAATATAGGTATCCTTTGAATAAAAATTCATATCATAATATTTTTTCCTAATAGCTATTAAAATTGTTGCTACTGTTCAATCATTTCTGACTCTTCATGACTCCTTTTGGAGTTTTTTTTGGCAAAGACGGTAGGGTAGTTTCTTTTCCAGCTCATTTTACAGATGAGAAACTGAGGCAAACAGGGTTAAGTGACTTACCAGGGTCACACAGCTAAAAAGTGCCTGAGGCCAGATTTGAACTGAGGAAGACCTGTCTTCCTGACATTGGCCCTCGAACTCTATTCAACAGGCCACCTAGTTTCCCTAGCTGTTAAAATACAATTGGATTATTTCAGAGAGAAGATCATTTACAAATTTTGGGTTGTTTATTCATTATTCATATTATTAAGTCAGATGAATTATTCAGATATTCGGAATAATTCAGATGAGATAAAATCAGAAGAAAACAATGAAGAAGGCAAGAATCAGTTATTCCTACAGAGACCTTGGCTTGTTTTCTGTGACACATTGACTAGTTGGTATGAAGTATTAGGTGCATCTGTCCTCCCTATGAAATCTGGTTTCTTTTCCAGCTTCTCCCATCCTACTTGCCAATCCAGGAAGAGGCATCACTAAGCTGACCTGACACTTACAGGAGTATGTCCCTCTTGTTGGGTTAATAAAATAACTCCCATTCTTAGCTTGAGCTTTGAAAAGCCCTGACCCTCTCCTTTTACTTTTTAGTCTTTACTCCTATGATTGGGTTCAAAGCTTTTCATCTATTATATAACTTCTGCTAAATCAATCTCAGATCATCACAAAATAACATTCACAAAACCCTATCATTAAAATGTACTTATGTAAGATGAATCCTGCTTCAGGAAAAAAGGGAGCATGCATAATTCACAAACAATTGGAGAAGGAGATTTTAGTCAATTTAGTAAGTGGAAGAAAAGGCAAATAAGTAACACAAAAAGTAAGTGAAAGTTATATTACATACATATACATTACATATGAATAAACAATAATTCATTTATGAATTTTTCATTTATTGATTCCTTATTTTGGCAGAGAAATATACCTGAAACAGAAACTCAAGATGCACTACGACTTTGATGTGAAATTGAATAGAAAAAAGAGAACAGGTAGCTTTGTCTTTGTGAAAATATAAAGTATTTTTCATGACCTCAAGCTTCTCCAAGTTTTTTTAACTTTATTTTGGTTTTAGTACCAATTGTCTTCCTGTTATTCTTTAAGGCTATAGTTATGGAATACCATAATATCAGAAGAATCAAAATTGTGAGCCATGCACTACTAAGCTACAGCATATTATCAAAGATGAATTTTTCACAGTATAAAATATATCACCAGAAAGATTTATGAGCAGAAAAGGAGGAGTACTAGTCTTGTAGGAAGAAATGAGTTATAACTAATGGACATCATGTGTGCTGCTTTGATACCTATATATGGTAGGGGATCTCCAAGAAAGCCTCTGGCTCAGTAAATGGGCTTTTGTCAAAAATTGATAGGAGGCCATGGATAAGAGTTGTGCGGGAAGAGATAGTCTGGATGGCTTATGTCCTTCACCCGTGGGGAACACTCACATAAATGAGTTAGGGGGAAATCTGCCCCAAACATGTGAAGACTTCCACCTGCTGAAATGAATGAATGAGAAGAATTTGTTCCAGTGGTCTTGAAGGCAGCTGAAGTAGGTGCCATGGACTGCTTGGAGCTTGGTCAGATACTAAAAATGCCAAGTCATCCATCGCATTCCAGATCATTGCTAATTAATCTGACTTTTGTTGTACCACCGGGCTTTGATAATTCTGGAAGAAAGAGTGAAGCTAATGACTTGACTCTGGGCAACTCCGATTCAATTAAGTCCAATTCACCTATGAGTTAAGACATCACCCCCATAATGTCATTGGTCTGCTTCAAAAATGAAGGACAAGCAACTATAATCCAGGCATTGTGATAGATGATACTGACAGAGGTAAAAAAATGATGAAACAATTCTTGCTAGCAATGAGCTGACATTCTAATTATACATGCACACACACATACATATGCATATAGAACAAAACTAAATGCAACATAAAGTTAATAAATACATATGCACAAAATACTAAATGAATATACATGCATAGACACGGTGGTTTAATATAAGGGAATGTGGGAAGCATGTAGGAACAAGAGTACTAACTCTTGCCAGGGGTAGGGAGGATCAGGAAAACTTTCAGAAAGAAAGCAGTATCTGTGCTTCATCTTAAAGGAAGAGAGAGACTTTGAGGTGAGGTGAGTAGGGAGTTTTTCCAGGCAGGGAGTTGGCTCATACAGGTTCATGAGAACAGATTGTTAAATTTTCATTGTAAGTATCTACATCTCAGAAATTGTCAAATACTACAAATCTAAGCTTGATTTATTGTCTCGTTGGTTTTCTTTCTTTAGTAACTATTTTATTAGTTTTCAGTGTTCTATAATCACTTTCATATATCTTAGATTTTCCCCCTTCCCTCCCCTTCTTTCCTCCCTCCCTCCCCACTCCCTCCCTGAGATGGCTTGCAATCTTATATAGGTTCTACACATACATTCTTATTAAATACAAATTCACCATAGTCATGTTGAATAGAAGAATTAAAATGAGTGGAAGAAACCATAAAGTAAAACAAAACATAACAGAAAAGAATAATGGTCTGCTTCATTCTGCAACCCAGTTTCATAATTCTTTCTCTGGATGTGGAAGACATTTTGCCTCCAAAGTCCATTGGGAGTTTTTTAGGTCCTTGCATTGCTATGAAGGACTAAATCCACCAGAAAAATTCCTCACACACTGTGGTTGTTGCTGTGTACAAAGTTCTCTTGGTTCTGCTCCTTTCACTCAGCATCAGTTCATATAAGTCCTTCCAGGCCTCTCTGAAGTCTTCCTGTTCATCATGTCTTATAGCACAATAGTATTCTATTACATTCATATGCCACAACTTGTTCAGCCATTCCCCAATTGATGGGCATCCCCTTGATTTACAGTTTTTGGGCAACACATAGAGAGTTGCTATAAATATTTTTGTACATGTGAGACCCTAGAAGCAATATTGCTTTTGAGTCAAAGGGTATGCACATTTTTGAAACCTGTCTTGTTGGTTTTCTACTAGGGGTGGGGAAACTTACATCTTGGAGGCCACATGTGTCCCTCTAGGTCCTCATGTGCAGCTCTTTGACTGAATCCAAACTTTACAGACTAAGACCCATTAATAAAAGAATTTGTTTGAGGGCCTAAAGGGCCATATGTGGCTTCAAGGCTGCAAGTTTCTCACTCTTGACTTAGACTTATGAAGGTGATGGAGAAAACATTAATAATTTAGGTCAAACTTAAAAATATGTCATGTGTGCATAATTTTCTTTTCTGGAGAGCAGTTGTTAAATATTTCCCAGTACAGCCCTTATTTCAGGCAGTCCAGAGCAAAAACACAGATAGGAAAAATGGAGTCTTGTAAGTGTGGAATAGAGAGAAATTCCATTGGACTAGATGGCAGAGCATGGGAGAAGGAATAAGGCCCTGTGAGGCTGGGAAGATAGATTGGGTTCAGATTGTGTAGGGCTTTAGAAACTACAGTCAATGGACAACCACTGAAATTGATTGAGTGGGGGAGTCCCACACTCAGATTTGCATTTAAAGAAAACTACTTTGGCAGCAGTGTGTAGAATGGATTAGAGTGGTTGGAGACTTAGGACATGTAATTTGGCATAGAGACATGTACATATTAATCTTCTTAAAATATTCCTTTCCTAATGTCACTCCCTGCTTAGAAACCCTTAATAGCTTCATTACCTATAGGATCAAATAAAAATCCTGATATTAAAGGCACAATACATTCAGGATCTAAAGCCCCCAAACTCCCATTCTAGCCCTTCCAATCTTTTAACCATATCTGGAATACACCAGGTAGATATCCTTCTCTAAGCCTTAAGTCAACTAAGCAGCCAGACCTGGACTCAAGAACACGAAGTCAAATCCAGCTTCAGATATTTACTAATTATGTGACTTGGGGAAAGTCACTTAACCTCTGTTTTCCTCAATTTATCTGTGCCTTGAGGTTGTTGTGAGGAACAAAATGCTTAGCACAGTGACGGGCACTTAGTAAATGCCATATAAATGCTAGCATTATGACAATTGTAACTTTATTTGTTTTCTATACTTCGAATACCCTCTCTGCTTTCTCTTCATCTAGCCAAGTTTTATTCATTTTTTAGAGTAGTGATTCTGAAAGAAAACACTGAAACACTCTAACTGTGTAAAACTGTATGAAACTTAAAATGGCAATCATATGTGCCGATATTGTTTCCTAGCTTTCCTGTATTATGCCAGGATTCCTCATGTCAAAGCATAATGTTGTGCCATAGGCAAATAAAGAAATGAATAAAATAAAATAAAAATTTGAAAACCCTTGCTTTCAGGACAATTTCAAGTCTTACCTTCTCAATGAAATCACCCCACCTGAACCCATTCCCTTTTCTACAGATCTAGCCCATGTTTTTTCACTTATCTGAAATGTGAAACAATTGTTAACCACAAAATTCATTTGGCACCTATGTACTATCTAATGAAACTAAATATGTGGAGGAGACAGGAAAGTGGAAAAGCGGAATAGATAAGCTTGTGAATCCACTTTTGAAAACCTGGATAACTGAAAAGATGATTATGTCCTCAATGAAAAATGGAAGTTAAAAGGAAAGGAGAGTTTGGGATATACAAATTGATATTTTTCATGATGCTTTAGCATTCTTCTCTGTATGAATACCCTTGGAGGTTATACAATATCTCTCAACTTGTCAAAGACCCAATTGTTTTTTTGGTTTAAGCTAACTGTGAACATTTTGCTTCCCCCGCTGTAATTGATTTCCTTTACTAAGATAGAGGGATAGTCTATGTCATTTACCCATTTCCAATTTTTCAATGTCGATAGCTTGCTTCAATAGATCAGGTTGCTATAACTGCATTTCACATCAAGCACCTTATTTTTATCCTTTCTTTGACACTGTCATATCTTTGATCTAAAACAAAGTCATAGCTTTGACTTTATTATATAGATAATTGATTCAGAAATGAATCCCAACACTGACAACTATCAGATTTCTGTTCATTAAAACATAATTAAATTTATTGTGCTTTTACTTGGTGCTTGCCATTTTATTTTTTCTTAATATTTTGCAGTCAAACTTCTGTATCATATCAAATTTTTTGCCCATTTTAATTTCTTAATTCTGTACCATATTTTCCCATATATTTTCATCATCCTTTCCTAGGTTCATCTTGAAATTGTAGTTACCAAGTGTAAAATTTTATATTGATTGATCCTATACTTTCTTTACCTTAGTTAGCCTCAGCACCTGATATTTGTTGCATAATCTTCATTTATCTTCATGATTTTGTGATAGCCTTTTGGCAAATGCTTGTTATGTGGTAACTGCAATAAAATATAACCAAATGGTTTATGAAATGGCACTTTTTATCTTTGACTTTGTGATAAAATTAATCCTTCCAATTTCATAACATACCTTTCTTTTTTTTAAAAAAAAATAATTAGTTTTTAACATTCACCTCCGTAAGATTTTAAGTTCCAAATTTTCTTCCCATCTCTTCCCTCCCTCCCTTCCAAGACATTATGTAATTAATATAGGCTCTACATATACATTCATATTGAACCTATTTTCACATTAGTCATGTTGTAAAGAAGAATTAGAACCAATGAGAGAAACCACTAGAAACAATAAACAAACAAAAAAAAGAGAAAAAAAAGAGAAAGAGCAACTAATGTACTTTAACCTGCATTCAGACTCCATAATTCTTTTTCTGGATGTGGACAGCATTTTCCCTCGTGATGCCTTTGAAGTTGTCTTGGACCCTTGCAGAGCGAAGAAGACAAGTCTATCAAAGTTAGGCATCATATGTTGTGACTGTTACAGTCATTATATGTCTTTCTAAGGAGAACCCATGAGTTATATTCATGGGCATACTAAGCTGAAATTGGTATGTGTTTTCTGTTTTTGCTTCCCCATTGCCTTTCTTCTTTGTCTCCTCTCCAGTACTGGCTAACCATTCCAGAATTCATTTGAGATAACCAGGGATTGAAAAGGCACAACACCAATGGGAAGGAATACCCTTCCCCTTATCCTCTCCCCACACCTGGAGACTAGTCCAGAACTGACTCAACACCATCAGGAGGATTCTAACCCCTTTGTCTTTTCCCCTCCCCCTTTGCCCACTTCTTTGGCAATCCTTCCCCGAACATATCTAGGATTTCCAGGTACCAGGGAAGACCCATCACCATTGGAAGAGTCACTTCTTGTTTTCCCTTAAACTCCTTTCCTAACATGTCAGAAATATCCAGGTGTTAACATGTGTGAGAGATGGAAGTCAACAGTCATATTCCTTATGGTCAGATGAGTAACCTTGAGGACTTATTGTCTGCTTTGTCACTCTCTCCAGAGCTTCTGCTGACCTTACCTTATGCTCTGCCAGTATGCCCTGCCAACCTTTAGCACTATCATACAAGCTGCTTATGTAACTTTGGGACCCTTGGGGTTTCCACATATTCCACTACTGGATGCTTTAGTCATCAGGGCCTTTCCATCTTCCTTGCAACTAATTTTCTTTTATGTGTTGTCTCTCCCAACTAAGGTATGAGATTTTGAAGAATGAACTCTCTCAAGTGTTATGTTTTTCTATTTGTGTCTTCCATGATTTGCTTAGTGTTTGGCACACAGTAAGCACTCAAAAACTTTTTCATTATTCATCCATTTAGTCAATCCACATTTATAGGAAGAGTGTCAAGACTGACATTCACTTCTTTAATAAATGCTGTTCAATTACTGGACAAGAATATTACATTTATAGTTTTTCCAATCTACATTAATGCTTATAGTATATCACCTAAACTGTGATTCTTTATACCTTGTTTCCTTTTCTACCATGAACCTACCACTGTGGCAGAAGAATCACACAGAAGTGTGAGCCACAAAGGCAGAAAAGAGGTCTCCCTTGTCCTCAAGGCACTTATATTTTATCAGGGAAAATAGCATGTTTACATATACAAACATATACACATATGTATATATACACACACATAGATGTGTGTGTCTATGTATTTATGAATGTATATACACATATACATATATACACACACATACACAGAGAGTGCTTGGGATTCCTTACTTGAAATATATATTATATATATACGCATACACACATATATATACATATACATACCCACACATATATACATACATATATATATATACATGATTTAAGGTTAGGTTTCAGGTTAGAATTGTCATAATGGAATTATAGCGGTATATTACAGAGGAAGGTCCTAACAGCTGGAGGAGAAAGGAAAGAATTCAAATAGAAAGTAGCATCACCCCCACAAATCTTCTGCATTCCTATATATTAGCAACAAAGTCCAACAGTAAGAGATAGAAAGAGAAATCCCATTTAAAGCTAGAGTAGTAAAATACTTAGGAGTTTACCTGCCAAAACAAACCCAGGGATTATATGAACACAATTACACGACACTTTTTGTGCAAATAAAGTCAGATTTAAGTAAGTGGAAAAACATCAGTTGTTCATGGGTAGGCCGAGCTAATATAATAAAAATGACAATTCTACCTAAATTAATTTACCTATTTAGCGCCATACCAATTAAACTATCAGATAATTACTTTCTAGAGCTGGATAAAATAATATCAAAATTCATTTGGAAAAACAAAAGGTCCA
>JAQQSK010016449.1:0-10438 GCA_028658325.1 Potorous gilbertii | reverse complement strand
AGATATATTGAATTGTTATCAATATGCATATTTGGGATTTTTGAGGTCATAGGAGAGAATGGAGAAGCATTAGAGATGACCAGTGGAAAATGAAATTGCAATGGGCTTATATAGTCTAAATGAAACATTTTTCCCCCTTGCAATAGTCAGCTATTAGAGTACATGGAGCCAGGGTTACTTTTCCAGTTTTTATATTACACAAGAAGTCTTTTTTGATTTTGTTGTTGTTTTTGCTATCTTAGAGAAGAATGGATTGCAGGAAGGAATGATTAATACCAATGACATAAGTTGAAAGACTTCAAAAATAATCCCATCAGTTCAACAAATATTTATGAAGGTGAAAGAAAGTGGGAGTTTGAATTAAGTTATGTAGTTGTTTGAGTGGGAACAAATAAAAGGGATATTAGTAGGTTAGAATCAACAGGAATATGTAAGTGTTAATGAAGGGAGAGAGATAATCAATGCTTTCGAGAAATACACAGGGCAATAGTGCTCAAGGAATTAATTTAGAACTATTCAAAGTCTCGACCAAACAATCACACAACCATCATAAACAAGTGCTATGTTTATACAAAAGTATAATACCTGAAGCAAAGTTTACATTAATTGTAAGAACAGATCGAGAAGCTCGCCATGTCATTAATATTTATTTCAACATATATTTATTCTGAAAAACTGTGTTTTTTCTCTTCAGAGACTTGAGAATGGAAAGACAAGTGAATGGAAAGCTAAGAAGCACTTAAGAAAACCTACAATATCCCAGGCACTGGGCTCAAGGCTTTGGAATTATCTATAATTCTCAGAACAACCCTGAGAAAGTGTTATCATGATTTCCAATTTTTTACTAGGAAAACAGGTTTAGAGAGATTAAATGCCTTGCACAAAGGTATTCCAAAGAATTATTAGCATTCAAATCCATGTGTTTTTTCCGGTGTGATGTTCTTTACCTATTTCAATACACTGAAGAAAATTCACTTGCAATCATGACATTTTTCAGATTGTCTTTCCTACAGAGAACTTCTGGATGCTTGAAGTATATCATGTAGACAGAGATGAAGAACAACTCTGTGATAAATGAATTTATTTTGTTAGGACTCACCAATTCCTGGGAGCTTGAGATTTTCTTTTTTATGATCTTCTCCCTTGCCTATACATCAATCTTGGCTGCTAACTGTCTCATTATACTTTTGGTGACTTTTGATTCCCGGTTGTACTCGACTCCCATGTATTTTCTCCTTGGTAACCTCTCCTTCCTCGACATACTTTTTTCCACTGTTACTCTCCCAAAAATGATCATAGACTTCTTCAGGGAAAGGAAAACCATCTCCTTCTGGGGATGCATGGCACAAATTTTTCTGGCTCATCTCTTAGGAGGTAGTGAGATGATTATTCTCATAGTGATGGCTGTGGACAGATACGTTGCAATCTGTAAACCCCTCCATTATACTACTATCATGAATCATCGAATTCTAGTAGCAAGTGTGCTGCTATCATGGATGGTTGGCTTTGTGCATAGTATGAGTCAAATGACTTTTATGGTGAGTCTGCCCTTCTGTGGTCCCAATGTGATTGATGATGTTTTTTGTGACCTTCCCCTGGTGTTGAAACTTGCCTGCACTGACACTTATGTCTTGGAACTTCTTGTTGTTGCATTCAGTGGGCTTCTTACCCTGAATTCCTTCATTCTGTTGCTTGTTTCCTATATTATTATATTAGTTACTGTTTGGTATCGCTCCTCCAGTGGACTGTCTAAGGCTCTGTCTACACTGTCTGCTCATATCACAGTGGTAACTCTTTTCTTTGGGTCACTACTCTTAATATATGCTTGGCCAGTTAATAGTTATTCATTAGATAAGTTTTTTTCAGTGTTTTCCTCAGTTATCACTCCTCTACTGAATCCAATTATCTATAGCTTAAGAAATAAGGAGATGAAAGCAGCCATGATTCGACTCAGAAGCCGGCACATCTACTCCACTTCTAAATGATGATGATTTTTTTGGGTTGCACGTGAGAGAATATTTTTTAAATGCCCAATTATATACATTCATATATATATATATACATACACATATATATATACACACATATATGTTTATATATACATATATCTGCATGTATGTTTGCATATTTTACAAATAAAAGTCAAGCATATTTTCAAAACAATGTGTACATAATATTCTAGAATTTTCTTTATTCATATGTTCATTTGGTACAGTTTTGATTTCCCCTTAATTTTGTGATTCACAAAACTGTAATTTCTATCAGTCTTTGAATTATAAATTGGAGATTTCAGAAAACATCTGTATAGAAAATCGTCACTCACAATTTAGTATTTCTAAAATATTTTCTATTCTTTGGTACTATGATCCTATACTTCTTTGTGAAATGTAGCTTAGTTTCAGCTTCATAAACAATGGAAGCAGCGGGTAAAGCCTTGAAAAGTTGAATGCTTTAAAAACTCAGTTCAAGAGTGCAGTTGGCCTAATTTTCCATGACAGTCAAAACACAGTTTAGGTGTTTCTATCAGGAACAGGGAAATACATTTATAAAGAATACTTGAGTAATAATTTTGCCACCGATTCATATTATACAATCTAGGTCACAGTGTTCACCATGCAGTTTGCTTTACTCTAGCAAAGGTCATAGATAGACCATTGTAAGAGTTATGTTTAAATAAGAATACATAGCACAGTATTGCAAGTAATTGTTGATGTGAAACATACACATAAACACTATTCTGAAATAACAAAATTCCTTACTTTTCAGAATACCTTTGAAACAGCTTTCAGAGAATCTTGTTTTACGGTGTATGATGTCAATATACCCAAATGATATTGCAAAAATTCTATCAATGTGATAATTTTGCATGTAGGAAGCTAACAATAAGATTTGTTTAACAGTTCTTTATATTTTAAAATACATTGTAATCATTTCTTATATTTTTGCTTTGTCTAGATGTATTCTTCTATTCTAATCCTGATACTTTCACAGTCATTATTTAAAACAAAAGTCTTTAAAAAAAGAGAGAGAAAAATCGTCAAGGTGAAAGAATTGTGTTGTTATGGATAATGTTAAACCTTGTTCACTTGCACAACTCTGCCCGGATTTGCTCTATAAGTAGACATATATATCTTCTCCTATCTCTTCTTTAGGGACAAATTTGGTTATTTTTAATTTTACAACATTCCGCTTTATTTACTTGGTGGTTATTATTGTTTCCATTTACGCTTGTTATTTTGGATATTTATTTTCCTCGCTCAGCAATTTCATTTTGCCTCAGTTCCTGAATGTTTTTCCATATCAGTAGTAAGACTGCACTTCCTTCTCAAATGTCGGAAGGGGCTACGAACTGCACCCGAGCACAAACAGCTCTCCTGGAACAGTTGAAGAAGGAAATAGAAGAAAATCTGGCCAATGAGTTTTGAAATATGAAAAATAAAATCAGTGATGAGAACACCTCTTTACAAATGAAAATTGAACAAAAGGAAACAACCTAACTGGTAAAATTAGACAAATGGAAAAGGAAGTACTGAAATTAACTGGAGAAAAACGTTCCTTAAATGGAGCAATTAGACAGATGGAAAAAGAGATGCAAAAGTTAACTGAAGAAAAGAATTTGATAAAAATTAGAATTTGGCAAGTAGAAACGAATGAGTCCATGAGACAGCAAGAATCAGTCAAAAAATATAAGGAATTGAATGATAAATAAATATAAAATAACTAATTGGAAAAACAACTTACTTAAAAAATAGGTCCAAGAGAGAAAATTTAAGAATTATTAACCTGCCAGAAAGCTGTGATGAAAAAACGAGTCTGGACAATATCTTCCAGGAAATCATCAAGGAAAACTGCCCAGAAGTGCAAGATCCAGAGGGCAAAATCGTCATTGAAAGAATCCACTGTTCCCCTCCTGAAAGGGATCCCAAACTCAAAACCCTGAGATATATCGTTGCCAAATTCCGGAATTATCAAGTGAAGGAGTAAATATTACAGGCAGCCAGAAAGAAACCATTCAAATATTGAGGAGATACAGTCTGGATCACACAGGACCTTGCAGCTTCTACATTAAAAGGTCGAAGGTATTGGAATCTCATATTCCATAAGGCAAGGGAGCTGGGACTACACCCAAAGACCAACTTCCCAGAAAAGTTGAGCATAACATTTCAGGCAAAGAGATAGTCATTCAACGAAGTAAGATATTTCCAAAACTTCCTGACAAAACTCTAGAACTTAATAGAAAATTCGATCTTCAAACGCAGCTCTCAAGACAGATATAAAAAGGTAAACAGGGGAAAAAAACCAAAACATTTCTTATTCAATTTGGGCAAACTTTTTACCTCCCTATAAGTGAAGATGATACTTGTCAGTCTTGAGAATTTACTTCTATTATGAAATATAGAAGGGATGTACATAGAGGGTATGGGTATAAAGTAAATGATGTCATGTTGAAAACATGATTTATGCTTGGAAAGGGATTGTAACTGGAGTTTTGAAAAGGAGGAAGCAGAAAATGGTAAATTTCATCACAGGAAGAAGTACACAATTACAGTAGAGGGAAACAAACTAGGGAGATGAGTGTAACTTGAGGGATATTATCAGATTTGGATCAAGGAGGGAACAATAAACTTAAGCATATAATTTCAACTAGCTCTATAAACAGTAGGAGGGGAAGAGGGAAGAAAGGGGAGGGGAATTTAAAAGGGAGGACAGAAGTAGTAAAGGTAAAGGGTAGTAAAAGGGAAGGGGGCTAAATGAAGTAAGGGAAAGCTGCAGGAGGTAGTGGTGAAAAGAGAAAAGTATCGAGGAGACAAAGGTAGATGGGAGAGGTAAAAGCACAAACGGTGGGAAAGAGGATGATGGGAAAGAAACAGATTATAATCATAACTGTGAATGTGAATGGAATGAATTCTCCCATAAAATGGAGAGGGATAGCAGAATAGATTAAAAGCCATAATCCAACAACATGTTATCCAGAAGAAACATTTGAAACGGGGGGGATAAAAAAAGGGTAAAGGTCAAAGGTTGGAACAGAATATATTATCCTTAAGCTGATGTAAGAACAGCAGGAATAACAATCCTAATCGCAGAAAAAAGGCAAAAGCAGAATTAGTTCATTACTAAATATCATTACTGCAATATCATTACTAAACACATACTCCAAGTAGTATAGCATCCAGATTCTTAAAGGATTGGTTGAGGGAGCTGAATGAAGAAACTGACAGCAAAACTATACTAGTGGGAGTCCTCAACCTCCCCATTTATGAACTTGATAAGTGTAGCCTGAATACACAGGAAAGAACTTAAGGATAAGTGTAGCCTGAATACACAGGAAAGAACTTAAGGAGGCAAATAAAACTCAGTAAGGTAGATATGATTTATCTTTGGGAAAAAATGAATGGGAATAGAACGTAGTATACCTTTTTCTCTGCAGTACATGGCACATATACAAAAATTGACCATGGACTAGGACTTAAAAACCAGACAATCCACTGCAGAAAGGCAGAGATAATCAATACATCCTTCTCAGATCATAATGCAACACAAATTATATGCAAAAAAAAGATTAAAGTTTTAAAACATTCCATTAAAATGGAAAGATAAACCAGCAATCATTTGGAAACTAAATAATCTAATCCTAAAGAAGGAGTGGGTTAAGCAACAAATCAGAGAAAGATTAACAACTTCATTCAAGAGAATGACAATAGTAAGACAACATGCAAAATCTTATGGGATACTGCAAAAGCAGTATTTAGGGGAAGTTTTATATCTTTGAATGCCTACATAAATAAAATAGAGAAAGAGGAGGTCAATGACTTGGGCATGAAGTTGAAAAAACTAGAGAAAGAATAAATTGAAAATCGTCAAGTAAATACAAAATTAGAAATACTGAAAACCAAAGGAGAGGTTAATAAAATTGAAATGAAGAGAACTGTTGAATTAATAAATACAACTAGTAGTTGGTTTTATGAATAAAACTAATAAAATTGATAAACCTTTGGTCAATTAGATTAAAAAAAGAAAGAAGATGAGACTAGTGAAATGGCTTGCAATGAGGAGGAAATTAAAACAGCAATTTGAAATCTCTGCCCACATTTGTGACCACACATTCAACAATCTAAAGGAGATGGATGAGTACTTTAACGAGTACAAATTGCCCAGATTAACAGAAGAAGAAATTGAATACTTAAACAACCTCACCTTAGAAAAAGAAATTGAAGTAGCCATCTATGAACTCCCTAGGAAAAAATCTCCAGTGTCAGATGGATTTACAAGTGAATTCTATCAAAAAATTAAAGAACAGTTAATTCCAATACTACATAGACTATTTTTGAAACTTGGGGAAGAAGGAATCCTCTCAAACTCTTTTTATGGTACAAATATTGTTTTGATACCTAAACCAGGAAGAGACAAAACAGAGAAAGAAAATTATAGACCAATTTCTCTACTGAAAATAGTTGCAAAAATTTTAAATAAGATTTTAGTAAAATGAATACAGCATCTAATTATGAGGATAACACGTTACGATCAGGTAGTATTCCTACCAGGAATGCAGGACTGATTCAATATTAGGAAAATTATTAGCATTATCGATCCTATCAACAACAAAACTAACAAAAAACACAAGATTATCCCAATTGATGCAGAAAAGCTTTCAACAAAATACAACACCCATTCCTATTACAAACGCGGAAGAACGTAGGATTAAAGGGAACTTTCCATAAAATAATAAGCAGTATCTACCTAAAGCCTTCAGCAAGCATTATATGCAATAGAGATAAGGTAGATGCATTTCCAGTAAAATCAGGGGTGCAACAAGGATGTCCATTATCATCACTGTTATAAAATATGGTACCATAAATGTTAGCTATCGTAAATAGAGAAGATAAGGAAATTGAAGCAATAAGAATAGGTAAAGAAACTAAGTTATCACTCTTTGCAGATGATATGATCATATTCTTAGAGAATATCAGAGATTCCAGTAAAAAAAAATATGAAATAATAAACAACTTTGGCAAAGTGGCAGGTTACAAAATAAACCTGCACAAATCTTCTATAATAGTAACAAATTCCAACAGCAAGAGATTGAAAGAGAATCCCATTTAGAGCTAGGGTAGACCTAGCTTTAAAATATTTGGGAGTAGATCTGCCAAAACAAACCCAGGGACTATATGAACACAGTTGCAAGACAATTTTTGCACAAATAAAATCGGATCTAAGTAAGTGGAAAAGCATCAGTTGCTTGTGGATAGGCAAAGCCAATATAATAAAAATGACAATTCTACCTAAATTAATTTTCTTACTTAGAGTCATACCAGATAATCTACCAGAAAATTATTTTCTGGAGCTGGAAAAAATACTATCAAAATTCATCTGGAAGACAAAATGTCCAGACTATCAAAGGGATTAATGAAAAGAAATGCTAGGGATCATGGCCAAGCTCTATCAGATCTCAAATTGTATCATATTGCAGCAATTATCAAAACCACTTGGTCTGGCGTAAGAAACAGAAGGGTAGAGAAGTGGAATAGTTTAGGTACTCAGTACACAGTAGCCAACGAATATAGCAATCTCCTGTTTGATAAACCCAAGGACCCCAGCTTCTCGGATAAGAACTCACTGTTCAACAAAAATTGCTGAGAAAGCTGCATAATAATGTGGTGGAAACCAGGCATAGGTCCATACTTGAAATTGTGCACAAGATTAAAGTCCAAATGGGGTTCTCAATCAAAGTATAAAGATTGATACCAAGGACAAACTGCAGGAGCAAAGAATAGTGTATTTATCAGATTTACGGAGAATAGAAGAATTTTTGATCAAAGATGAGATAGAAAGCATTATGAAGTTCAAGATGGATAATTTTGTTTACCTTAAACTGAAAAGCTTTTGCACAACGAAAGCCAATGCTACAAAGATTCTGAGGGATGTGGTATATTGGGAAATAATTTTTACAGCTTATATCAGGGGTAAAGTCCTCATTTCTGGAATAGGTAGACAATCGAGTCAAATGTACAACAATACAAGTCATTCCCCAATCGATAAATGGCCAAAGGATATGAACAGGCAACTTTCAGTGGAAGAAATTAAAGACATGTATAATCATATGAAAAAATGCTCTAAATCACTTTTGATTAGAGTGATGCAAATCAAAACAACTCTGAGGTACCACACCCCACCTATTAGATTGGCAAACATAACAGAACAGAAAAATGATGAATGTTGAAGAGGATGTGGGAGAGGTGGAATACTAATTCATTGCTGGTGGAGCTGTGAACTCATTCAACCATTCTGGAGAGCAGTTTGGAAGTATGCCCAAAGGGCTACAAAAATATGCCCACCCCTTGACCCATCAATATTGCTTCTCAGACTGTATCCGTAGGAGATCATAAAAATGGGAAAATGTCCCACATTTACAAAAATATTTATAGCAACACTCTTTGTAGCTGCCAAAAATTGGAAACCAAGGGGATACCCATCAATTGGGGAATGGTGGAATAAATTATCGTTTATGAATGTAATGAAATACTATTGAGCCATAAAAAATGATGAACAGGAAGACTTCAGAGAGGCCTGGAAATACTTATGTGATCTGACTCTGAGTGAAAGGAGCAGAACCAGGAGAACTTTGTGTACAACAACGACCACAGTGTGCGAGCGTTTTTTCTAGTGGACTTGGTTTTTCATAGCAATGTACGGACAAACAAACATTCCCAATGGCCTTGTAAGGTAAGGCACATTCAGAGAAATAACAATGACATTCAATCACAGAATGTATCAAATCAGTGTGTGTGCATGATGTTTAGGTTTGTTGTGTGATTTCTCCCATTTATTTTAGTTCTTCTACACAGCATGACTATAGTGAAAATGTATTCAATAAGAATGTATGTGTAGATCCTGTATAGAACTGTATGCTGTCTTGGAGAGAGAGGGGGTGGTGTAGGGTAGGTAGGCAGAAAAATTTAAGTTTTATGGTAGTGATTGTAGAACATTAAAAATGAATAAAATGAATATATTTTTAAAACAACAAACAAAAATACCCAAACAAATAATTCAGCTTCAAACAGTTACTAGCTGTTTGACACCAAGTATATCACTTAACCCCTGTCTGCCGTAACTTCATCACCTGTAAAATGGGAATAGTATGGCACTTTTCAATCATCTGTAAATTGCTTATCACAGTAGTACAATAGTAGCATAATCTAGCATGTAGTAGGTGCTAAATAAATGCTTGCACTTTTTTCCTTCTCCCCACCAAAAAAATGTCTATTGCTGCTTTAAGAAGGAATTTGCATCCTTTGTCACACACAAAAGTCCTCACATAGAATATATTTACAGTAGTCCTTGGACCTTTTTATGTACCTCTCACACTATCCTGTCATATGGATATTTTAAATAAGATGACGACACTTTCCTTTATTGGGAAGCATTTGCTTGACAACATTTTGAGTACTATCTTTGATTGTTGAGGATATATCTGAAGAAATAGAGGTTGACTGAGATTAAATAACCTACCCCAATGTCTTTCAAAGATGTTTTAACATTCAATGTCATCTGTTTTTTGGCGTTTGATTCTTTTCATTTTCTATATATTTAAGAATACTTACCTAAGTTTGTGACTCTTTTCAGATTTTCTTCCTTACAGAGAACTTCTGGATGCTCCAAACATATCAAGTAGGTGAAGATGAAAAATAACCCTATGAAAAATTAATTCATTTTGTAAGGTCTCACTGATTTTTTCCAAACTTTGTTTTAGTTTAATGATCAGTTGGGGTAATGGCTTGAATAATAGAATGACTTAGATATTCAATCCAGAAATGGAGTTTTCCAAATTCTCCATGAATATCAAAAATGGTGGTTGCACCAGGTATGGCTTCATACCTCTACAAAGAGCAACTCAATACTAATGAGTCTACTGATTTATCATACAATTTAAGGTTGAGAATTCACAGGACAAGTAACTTTATTTCACAGAAAGAGCATAGATAGATCTCTGTTAAAGTGTTGTTGAAATGGGTCAGTGCTACATAAAATGACAAGCACTTATTGACAAGAAACACACACATATATACACATATAATTGTGAAAGAAGTAGAAATCCTGGGAAATTAAAAAGAAAAAATTGCAACCACTGCCGCAGCTTTCAGGTAATTTTGTTTCTACCGTGCGTGATGACATTGTAGTCAATTGAAATGGGGAGAACTCAATCTAAAATAATCAGTCTTTATGGAAAGCTAAATTTTAGAGGCATCAATGAATCATTATTTTTCAAATAGTTTATTCATTCTTTTTGCTTTTACATTGCCTAGATTTTTCTCCTGTATTCTTTTCTTATGCCTTTCCATAGAGTTATCACTTAAAACAAGTAAAGATTTTTAAAAGGAAGAAACAGAAAAAAGACCTTCACACTGAAAAAATTCTGATATTATCTGTAATGTACAAT
>JAQQSK010016448.1:0-10438 GCA_028658325.1 Potorous gilbertii | reverse complement strand
ACCCCCTGAGGGAACTGAGCCTGAGAGGCGGCCCTGCCCCCACCTGAGAACCAGGAGATAAGCCCCCATTGAAGAGCGCTCAGGCCTGCCGCCAAAAGCCCTGAGGCTGGGGAGCAGCATTTGAATCTCAGACCTCAAACACTGGCTGGGCGGATCTAGGCCAGGGGGAGAGAGGACTCTCAGAATTCCCAAACTCAAGAGAACTACCAGCCTCAGCCTCTTGAGGTAGCAGGACTTATGGATGTGTGCCACTGGAGCCAACTTCCCTTTTACCATGGAGAACCCCATCAGCCATCCTTCCATTCCCCAGGTTGATAGCCTGATTGTAATTCTTGACTCCTCACTAGCCCTCACTCCAAACATAAAAGCATTTGCCAAATCCTGTCATTTCAACTTTCCCGACATCTCTCAAATACAGTCCCTTCATTCTATTCACATAGTCACCCTAGTCTCGTCTAGTATCTTCTCACATGGCTACAATAGCTTTCTACTTGATCTCCCTGCCTCCAGCCTCCCCCTGCTGCAGTCTTGCTCTTCACAAATGATTTCTCCTACAGTGAATGCCTGACTACATATTCAATAAACTCCAGAACCTCCTTATTGCCCGTAGGAATAAATAGATGAATGAATAAACAAATAAATAAACAAATGAGCAAAGGAGTGGATAAATGAACAAATATGCATATATATATATATATATATATACACATAGTTATATGTATGCATATTTATAAAATGCATAAGCATATGTAAAATAAACCTGTATATATGTGTATATATATGAACATACATGCATTTATACAGGTATATTTTTGTCTTTCTCCTTTTGATATTATAAATGTCAGATTAACATTTATAACCTTCCTCTCACCTTCCTTTCTAGCTTTATTATCCATTACCCCCCTTCATGCCCTACAACTGACTTTTTTCCTGTACCATATACAAGACAACCTACTGTCTGTCTCAGTGTCACTGAACTGACTATCCCATACTGGGAAGGCACTCTCTTTTCACTGAAACCTCTTAGAAAACTTAGTTTCTTTCAGAACTAAACTCGTGTTATATTCTACCTGAAGCCCTTGCTAATCCTTCCAGCTGGCATTACCCACCCTCCTCCTCCCCAAAAAACAATTACCCTGTACTTTTATATCTATTTTATATACCTATCAGGTATGCATGAAGTCTCCCCTGATATAATGTAAGCTCTTGGACAACAGTGGTTATTGTTGTCTTTGTCTTCAGTGACTGGAACAGGGTTCTGGTGTACAGCAGGTGCTTAATAAATGCTTAAATGTTGTTATCGTGTGGGTTTTTGCTAGTAGTTAGCTGGCCTTGGTCAAAGCACTTCCCCTCAGTTTCTCCCTGCATAAAATGGGGAGGATAATCTCTAACGTCCCTTTCAGAACTAACATCCTATGATCAGTTTTGCTCATTTCACAATTTTGCCTTATCCTGACTTCCCTGGTTCCAGAATGTACTTACCTGTATCCATGACATAGCCCCTCAAGAGAATATAAAATAGTTGTAAGCAAGAGCTGTTTTGTCTTTGTATCCCAAGTGCTTCCTCATACGTAGTAGGTATTTAATCAGTGCAGTCCTTTTTCAGTCATGTCCAACTCTTTGTGACCCCATTTGGAGTTTTCTTGGCAAAGATACTGGAATAATTTCCACTTTCCTTCTCCAGGTCATTTGACAGATGAGGAAACTGAGGAAAACAGGCAAACTTTCCCAGGGTCACACAGATAATAAGTGTCTAAGGCCAGACTTAAACTCAAGATGACTCCAGGCACAGAACTCTATTCATCTAGCTGCCCTAGAGGCATATAATAGCATCCTACTTTTAGAACACAAAGGAATCTCAAAGAGTTTCTAGTACAATCCTCCCATTTTACAGGTGAGGAAACTGAGTCCCAGAGAGAAAAGGGGACTTATTCATTCATGGCCACACAGCTAGCTAGTGGCATAGAAAGAATTTGAACACTATGCCACTGATCATAAACACATTGCCTCCCTATTTATTGAATTAAACCAGTTAATTGACTTACTTATTCTCCAGCAGGGGATGTCAGAGGATCAGCAAAGAATAAATGAGTTTGTCTCAGAGACAGCCCCCCTGCACACTATCAAGACAAACCTGGGGACTGTCACTTGTCCTTTTGTCCTCACTGCCAGATGCAGATGAAAAGAACATGGGAGAAAATTAAAACAAAACCAGTCCAGTCAGAACTGCTGACACTGTCAAAGACAACTTTAAAGTTCTGAACTGGCTGTATTTGAAGGAAGTTGCATTAACCAGGACAACCAAAAACTGGCCTTGAGATGCCTTTCTCCATTTTCACTGACAGCTGGAGAGGCTGACTCCAGAGACTGATAAATGGGTGAGGTGATCTGAAATGTGGGACAATAGGGGCGTGAGGGATTTTATTTCAATAATAACAAGTATCCACTTTGGGGATTTTCCTTTCAACTCTTTTCAACAGTCTCCTCCTCCGCCTGGCAAGCGTAATTAAAACACCAAGCACATTAACTGCAAGGTCTCCTGACTCTTTGGGACCAAGTCAGAGTCAGCAAAACAGCTCCAGGTTAAGGAGCCCCAAACTTTCTGGAGCTGGGACAAGAATGGTGTTTCCTAGGCTTTCTCAAATCAGCCTCACCTTTCCCGGTGTGCTCTGCCCTCCTTTCGCCTCCTGGGTGTGAGGCAGAATTTCTTGACTATTTAATGCTCATTTAAATGTCTTTTCTTTCAGTAAGATTTATGGAATTTCATTCAGATAATTAGAGTAGCGAGTACTCATTAGGAATCAAGGGCTAGTACCATTGAACCACTCTACAAATGTCAACAGTGTCAACCTTCCCTAAATACCTCCTATTCATTTTCCTTATATTTATTCACTACATGCTTACATATATACTTAATATCTTCTATGTGAGAACCGAAGTTCTCTGAGGGAAAGAATTGTTTCATTCTTTCTATTTTCATCTCCACTACTACAGAATTATAGGCAGCTCATTTGTATAATGGATAGCTTTAAACTTGGAGTGAGAAAAATCTGCTATAATCAGACCCTGCGTCAATCTCTTACTATGTGACACTGAACAAGTCATTTAATCTCTCCTTGCCTCAGTTTCCTCCTATGTACAATGAGGATACTAATAGTTCTTGCTGTACAGGGTCCTTCTGAGGCTCAAGTAAGATAACATGTGCAGCACTTAGCTAACCTTAAAGCATTATATAAATCCCAGCAATTATTATTCACACACTTGCTCAACGCAACTTTAACCACAAATATTTAAGAATTATAAAGAGCCTGGTTTTCCATCTTCCTCCTGACTAATAGATCGTAAGCTCTTTGAAAGCACCTAAATCGTGTCTGACTGGAATGAATTGAATACTTCAATATTTGTCAGACATGAATAACCCTTCAGTGAATGAGATTAGATGGAGAAAAGTAGAGAAGTGTGGTCCTGGTTCTCTCTATATGGTCCTTTCTGCATTCAGAAAAGCAGCGTCTGAACCAATCAAAATTGCCGGTGACTCAATCATTAATCACCTCCCCTCAGGAACTCCATCCAAGTCCTGATGTCACTCTTGGCACCAAGATTTGCTCACAAGGGCACAGAGTACATGCAAGAGGGCTGGGCTGTGCATTGCCTCCCCACTCATAGACGAGTGGGTTTCCATCTGAATGCTGATCAGAAAGCATACCAGAGATGACTTCCAGAGCTTTCCCGCTTGATTCTCAAATAACAAGCAAGTCCCTTCCTTGGAGAAACTAAATTAACAAATTCATATGGTGCTGATCAGAGACATTCTTTTTTAATTCAACTCATAAGTGAGATGAATTTTATACAAGAAAAATTTCAAAAAAAGGTCAACTACATTGATCAGCTTACCTTCTCCATAAACAACATGCAATTTCAGTAGTCTGGTATGTCAAACATTTTGTTCCAGGAGTCATCAATAGCAGATTTCCAATTAGGGACACTTTTAAAAAGAGAGAAGGGAGGGGTGTCTATCTGGGCAGGAGAGGGATGCCAGCAGGATTTCCTGAGTAAATCAGGGGGTGCTATAAAAGAAAAAGTTGGTGCTGGGCATGATGATTGCGGGAGAGTCAATCCTACTTGGTCAAACATCCTCTCCCCTTAATTTAGCTTGAGTAAAGAAAGAGTTCAAAAAGCAGCTAAGGAGACTTGCAAAATACATTTTAAGCAAAAGAAAAACATTTAAAGTGGATTGTCAACTTCACAGTCCAGTTTTCTAGAACAGAGAGGTATTAGTTAAGTTTCATGGAATGGGCAAGTTCAGGAGGGGAGGGGGCCTGAGCTATTCTCAAATCAAACCTTCCTCATTTTGCAGATGAGGAAAGTGAGGCCCAGCGAGGGAAGTGATTTGTCAACCAGGAGTCACTAGGAGAGAAAAAAATTAGAATTAGACTTCAGAATATTGTACTGTACTTTCTACCACCATGTTGGGAGAGAGGGGGAAATCTGAACAGGCGATAGACAGATAGACAAATAGATGGATAGATAGATAAATAGAGAGATGAAAGAAAGATGAGGAGAGAGAGAGAGACATTCACTAATTATGTATTATGTCCCAGGCATTGTGCTAAACCCTGAAGATAAGAATACAAGTCCTTGCCCACCTGGAACTTAGATTCTGATGGGGAAAAACCATGCCCAAAGAGGAACTAGAAGAGCTTGAGGAGGGGAGGAATGTGACTGTTGAGGAAGGAGTCTGTAGAGTTGAGCAGGCAATCTAATGAAGTAAGACTATCTGGGCTGCAAGTCACCAATCAAGGCATCAAGGCTGAGGTATCTCTAGGATGGCAGCTCAGAAAGGTGGGTGGCAAGTAAAATCAAGTAGCAGCTAGGTAGATCAGTGGAAAGAATGCAAAACTTGGAATCAGGAAGACATGAGTTTGAATTTCACCTCAGATAAGCCCTAGTTGTAGCTGAGGCAAGTCATTGAACCTCTCTGTGCCTCAGTTTCCTAATCTATAAAATGAGGAAAATACAGAATTCACAGAGTTGTTGTGAGAATCAAATGAACATATGAAAAGCAGTTTTCAAACTTTAAGACACTGTAAATGCTGGCTATTGTAAATATATATAAATATATAGTATTATAAATGATGACAAAACAGAAGTTTTAAATACTCCCATTACATATAACATAATGGAAAAACACTTGTTAGAAGCAGGCAGTGCGGTAAAGGGATATGTTTTGAGTCTGGGAGTTAGAAGACCTCCATTCCCAAAGGAGCTAACTATAGGATGTTAAGCTACATCATTTCTTCTCATAGTTTTCTCATCTTAAAAAATGATTTGAATCTATATCAGATCTCCGGAAGCTGGGAGAATCTGAGAGATCTCAGAGGCCGTTCAGATCACTCTGAATAAGAATCCACCAAATTCCCCAAATCCAGCCTCTGTCTGAAAGGCCTCCAGCTAGGGCTAACACACTACCTCCAAAGGCCTGCCGGGGGACAGTTCCAATTACTACAAAATTTTCCCTTACACTAGTGATGTCAAATCAAATCCAATCATCACGCTACATGATGACTTAGAAAACCGCAAATTAACATTATCTGTGTTGTACTGTATTTGTTCAACATTTCCTAATTACAGTTTAATCCGGTTCAGGCACACTCAAGAGTTCTGTGGTCAGATTTTGATACCTCTGTCTTACTCAACCTAAATCTATCTATTTGGATGTGACTTCATTCATTCATTCAACAAGGATTTATCAGGTTCCTACTATGCCCCGGACAGGCACTGTGTTGGGCACTGCAATACAAACAAAAACCAAAACACTTTCTTCTCTTGGAGAGCTTACATCACATTGGGGGAGGGGAGAATGTGTATAATGAGTCACTTGGGGAGGCTCAGAAGAAGGTGGTGGAGGTGAGAAGGGAGAGCATTCTAAACACAAAGTGCCACCTGTACAAAGGCATGAAAATGGGAGATGGCATTGTCAAGGAACAGCCCACAGATCAGTTTGCTCTCATCTCTCAGAATCCTGCTCTCCGGCATCCAACAGATAGAAGAGTTACAAGATCCCTTTTAGCTTGAGTCAATGAGTCTCTTTTTTCTGTGACTCCACAGATCTATAACCTATTGACACGGTGCTCAGATTATATTCAGTTATTTTTAATAAGATTTATTATTACACATGAGCTCAGCAGAAGCTCTGCTGATAAATCAGTATGGTAGGTTTCCAGGGTTTTCGATTGCCTATTCAAAACCTAAAGCTGTGTTGACAAAAGGTATATCAAAGAAACTGATTACACACATGGTTCTGATTGAATTAGGAGAAGGTAGGTTTTATTACCTCCTCTTTTTAATAATGTGAACTCCTGAAGGCACAGAACCGATGGGCTGCGTTATCACCAACTTCCTCAAGTATCCCTGCCTGGATGACCAACCACTACCCACTTTCGTCTCCGGGAAAAGCTGCTTTAATTAAAGAGATAAGTGTCTGCCTATTTTCTCTCTTCTATCAATAGTGCTGCAAAATTAAAGAGCTGGCAAGCCATACGTTTGTTGCAAAGAAAAACTGTCAGACCTTTAATGAGGCCTATGTCTATCTCCTTCTTTAAAGGGGATGGGGCAGTGGGAGAGGGGGAGACAACCAAACAATCTAAAAGGGATGCAGATGAAGACCACAACTTGTGGTCCGGTATTGTGGGGGAAAGAATAGCTGGGGAATCAGAGGGTCTGGGTTCCAATCTTGCCTCCAATAATGTTTCCTACCTCTCTGACCTGAGAAAGTCACAGTCTTTCAGGCCTCAATCCCTAGATCTACAAAATGAGGAGATTGGGCCCGATGGCTTCTAAGGTCCTTTCCACCTCTCAAGCTGTGATCTGATGGTCTTCGAAATACATAGGCCCACTGTTTGAGGAACTCCTTTCAACGGTTTAAGCTGTTTACTGTCATAATTCAAAGACCCAGAGTAGAAGTGACCTGAGAGACCATTTCATGATTACAGTGAAATCAATAAACCAAGTAATTTTGTCCAGACAATGATCTATTGAGCTATGCAGTGATTGCAGAAATACATCCAGTCCAAGGTCCTTGGACTACCTTGGTTTCGATACAATTAATATATAATTTGGAGGGAGTAAAAAACAGGAAAAATAGGATTTATGGACTGAGACCCTTGTTTTCTTATTGGTGAAGGGGATAGAGAGATATTGAAGTGACGTGTGAGGGATCATTTTGTGACATTCCTTATGTAAGCTGACGAATAATCTTGTGACTTCACCAAAATCAAGTGACTTACATGAAGTTGAGACTTAACTTTACAAAATGGTAGATAAAGGGCAAAATGGAGTTATTCCTGCTATTTTTTTATGTAACATGGTCCAACTCCTTTTTTTAAGATCAGGAAACTGAAGCCCAGAGAGATTAAGTGATTTATTTGGTCAGAGTCACACAGGAAATAAGTTGCAGAGTTGAGATTAAAACCCACATCCTCTTGAGTCCAGATACATCTACCTTTTATATTTACATTACGTTTACCATTTACACTATACCATGTTGCTTTAGGTTGCCTCCAGAAGTATTTACCAGTCCATTAAGCACCCTATAGGTAACTCAAAGAATGTTTTTGGCAGGACTAGCAGTAAACAGATTTTCTTTTCAGAGAAGAAGTTCTGAACAGGGTTGGCCTGGTATATGAATGCCAGGCAGTGGCTGGGTTGGTGATGATGATGATGATGATGATGACATATGATATAATACTTTGAGTCTTCCTGAACATATTACATACATTATATCCTGTAATTGTCATGATGATGACTTGGAGGGGAAGATACCTTCTGCATTCTACAACTGTAGTCTTGGGACTTAAAAGGAGACTTCACAGAAGCATTAGATTATTCAATAAATATTTAATGCTGTAGACCTTTATTATGGTGTAGTTTGACTACCACATGGGACAGCTTAATGAGTGACAAGGGAAGAATGCATCCATGGCAGTAGCCAACAACTCCAAAATTAAAGCAGGGAATGGATACACCAAAGCCTAGTGGACCCCAGCATTGTGATATTCAGGTCACAAGGGAGGAGGAGCAAAGCCAGTCACATAATCAGCCCCCATATTGACTTCCCCCTTTTTCTCTCATTTCTCCTTGTCAGTGGTGAGACACCCAAAGCCTTCATCACTCCCATGTAAGAGCATCTCAACAAGTCAGGCAAGAGCCCCAGATCCAGAAAGAAATGGGATTCTGTCCAGTGCCACACCAAAGTGATTCTCTATCTCTGCTGGAGCAAGGATATGCTTCGATATTTAGATGCTAAGATAACAGACCAGGTTCTATAACAGTACAGGAGACATGAGTATATAGTCATGGGACTCAGGAAATATTCAGAAGTTTCTAGAAATATGGAAAACACCAGGGAATGGGATAGAGCATGCCTAGAGCGGTCACCCAGGAGGGGCCAGAGAGAGTAGCCCAGAACATTTCCCTGGCATTATTGTCTGCATTTGGCAGATGAGACTGATAGGAAGAAAATGAGTTGCCCAAGGTCACACAAGTAGTAAGTGTTTGAGCAAGAATTTGAAATCAAGTTATAAGATCTCAGGTTTAGATCTTGGAGGGAAGCCATCTAATTCAGCTAATCATTTTCCAGATTAGGAAACTAAGGCTCAGAAAAGGTGATTGACTTGGCCAGGTACACACCACTATTAAGTGTCAGAGGCAGGATTTGAACGCAAGATGTCTTCTGATTCCAAATCCAGTACTGTCCACTTTATACTACAATGCCTAACCTTCCCTGGTATTGATGTGAGTAGCATAATATCCTATCTCCTTGGGCTTCAAGGACTAGAAATCAAAATGTTTCCCTTTTCTTTTCAAAATATAACACAAACAGAATAACATTAAGAAAAAACATATAGAGTGAATATTGGTTCCTTCTCATTAAAAAAATGCCATTAAGTGCATCTCTCCCTGTTTCAATTCAGTTAACATTCATTAAGTGCCTACTATGTGTTAGGCACTGTGCTAAGCACTAGAGATACAAAAAGTCAAGGTATAGTCCCTGCCCTCAAGAAGTTTACAATTTAATGGGAGAGATAACATGCAAACAAGTCTATACAAAACAAGCTCTACACTGTACAGAATAAATAGGAATTTTTTTTTTTAAAAGAAAGCACTGGCAATATCAAGGGTTGGGGAAGGCTTCCTGCAGAAGGTGAGATTTCAGAAAGGTTCTAGTTTTATGATCTATGGAACTTCTCAATGAGGAAACTCCCACTATCAATACAGATCAATATCTTCTCTTAAACTTATAGCCTTAGAGAGATGACTTGGGTATAAACAGGTTCTTGGACATTAACAGGATCACATAATTCTATGTATCAGTGATGGAAATTGAACTGAAGACTTCATGATTCTAAGACAGGTTTTTTGAACCCAGATCCATTTTACCAGAATGACTTTTATGCTCTGTTGCTATTGCTTTTCCTTTGTTCTAGAAGAAGACATCAGGAAGGTGATGCCATGACTTGCAAGTAAATTGGATTTAAATGAGATAGAACTTGTGCAAAGTCACCAGTCTCACTCTTTCCTCCAGAGTCATTTAGGTGCAGTGTCAAGATATAGATCAATATGTATAGAGATGGCCTTGGATGCAATGGGAGACCATGGCCTTTTTAAACTAAGGTCCCTCCCAGGTGTCAGTTTGACTGAGTCAACACCCATTCAGTGACTAAGGCTAGGTAAGAAATGAGGCAATGAATGGCCTCTTTTCCCTAGTCAAAAGAAAATAATAACCAGTATGGGAGGGAAATACCTAAACTCAGATATTAATAGCTATGTTACTTTGGGCAAGTCACTTAACCCAGATTGCTTCCAAAAACAAAACAGAAACTGGGGTAAGTAGTTAAAGGACAAATATGAAATTAGAGTATTATAGATTCTAATATGTAACTATACAAATAGGCCCTAAGATTAGTTTACCAATGATGTCCCTCTCAGATAGGTACTAGAGATGTTAATGAGCAAGACCCAAAATTGAAAGAAGGTTGCACAAAATCACATTTGGGGAATTGCCCAATGTTTTTAATGACCTTCAAGTTTCACAATGCTATAAAACCACATCTGTTTAATATTAACACACTCCTGGTGATATAAAACAACTATTAATCATGGGACATAATTGCAAAAGAAGAGCAATTACAAGTAACCCACAGGTCCAGGGAAAGACAGGTAATGAGTAAAAGCGTGTGTGTGTGTGTGTGTGTGTGTGTGTGTGTGTGTGTGTTTGTGTGTGTGTATAAAACCCCTCCAACTACCCAAATACTGAAAAAAGTCTCAAGAGTTACAAATATTATCTTTCCATGTAGGAATGTAAACAGTTCAGCTTTAGAAAGTCCTTTATGATTTCTCTTTCCTGTTTACCTTTTCATGCTTCTCTTGATTCTTGTGT